>ML814488.1:68259-88932 GCA_009831015.1 Picea engelmannii | reverse complement strand
TGTTTGTCGTTCGCATGTCGTAGATTCATAGATAGAAATACAACCTAGCCATATTCGTTGGAATCTAACGAACTAAATTCTTAGTCTAATTCGAGAATAAATCTAATTCCAACAACGACACATTGTTTATCAAGATGAGAACCTAATTGCTTCAGAGATAAAACTAATTTCTTTCCATTCAAGATGCAATCTATCTTACGACGTTACTTCCTTGGGTCTTCTCCATTAGATTGATCAAAGTCATAAAACTCTTCACCAACACATTCATAAGTCACACATGAGGACTCACTTATTGGAATGAGTTTTGGTAAAGAGAAACAAAAGCTCAAGAGCATTGAGCATTTTCTAGATGGTGAAACAATGTTTGTCATCTATAAAATAGAAGGGAGGGCTCACCAAACGATGAGCACAAACACATAGGATTAGTTTTAATGTGATTAAATTTAAATATTTGAAATGTCATTTGTTTTTAATATGATTAAATTTAAATATTTGAAATGTCATTTGTTTTTAATATGATTAAATTTAAATATTTAAGTTAAAATTAAAAATGAAAATATGGACCAATTCTTTTTAATTAAATAAAAGAGTGAAAACTAATAACAATATCAAAGAGTTATTAAAACACTAAATCTAAATACAAAATTTAATGACATTTTATTATGAAAGCTAAGTAATCTTCAATAAATGTTGCAATAGAATTAACTCTGAAATTTTATAAAAATTCACGTGATATCTTTTATTGAATTAAATAGAAAACCATATAAAGAGTTCATGACAAAAGCTGAGAGCTCTTAAAAAAGCATATAAAAAAGTTAATGATAACAACTAAGATTTATAAAAATAATTAATTACGAAAGCTAAATCAATCTAAGATTTTATTACGAAAGCTAAATCAATCTTGGTTCTTGCTCCTCTATCACAAGGATTAAGGCTCTCTAATTATTGGGAAGAAAGCTATTAGTTGTGAAATTGAAGCCATTTGTTTTGTTTGTTGTGTTCTAAATGTCATAGTAGAGCACATGTAAAGTTGGATAATGTAGCCCCGGAGGGGGTGATACGCAGTGACGCTTTGCCACATGGCTCAGCATCAAGCCACAGCTTAAATGTTGTAGGCCGCTCCCCATCCCTTCAACATTTACGATGGTATCCGGCCATTACAACCACTATATGGAGGCGAGACTTCTCCCTCGCGCGAATGCACTAGCACAACCAGCGTTCAATATGACAGAGTTAATAGGAAGCCATGCGATGCCATCATTTGGAAACTTGAAAGTTGGAGAGCCTGGACAGAGTTGATTGATTCTCGTTTTGGACCTCCCCGCCGGTTGGGAGCTCTGGTGCAGTTTTCTCTGTATCTCCATTCACCCGTCATCCACAATGACAAGGAAGCGAGGCGGGCCTCGTCGAGGCTCAGCCTGGTACACCCACAAAGAGCAAAGACAAAGAAGGCAGAACCTTGAGTGCGCTCTGTCAATGGCGACTTCCATCCTCCGGCAGAGAGCACGAGCCTACCGCTTGGCACTCCATGCCATTATAGCTGAGCCTGGGATAGAGCATAACATGCACACCCTTGCAATTGAGCCTGGAAGTTGTCTGAAGGGAGGAGTTGCGGACGAGTTTCCAACCTGTTATGTCGAAGAAACGCCGTACCCGGAGGATTTCGCGACCACCCTGGAACCCCAAGCCACTGTGCCTGAAACACAGGTTGAAAGCAATCTGAAGGGCGAGCCTGTAGAAGAATTCCCAATTTGTTATGTCGAAGAGATACTGTGGACGGGTAACTACAGCCCCAACCGCCATGCTGAGAAGGTAACGAGCGAGGATGAGGCTCGGGACAATGCTTGCGCATAGATGAATGTGGACGAGACCAGAGCAGGGATGAACGTGGATGCGGCCAGAGTAGGAATGAACGTGAACGAGGCCAAAGCAGGGATGAACGTGGAAGTGGGGAATGAAACCTTCAGCGAGGTAGTAAACAATGATTTGCATGGTCCACTCCTCCATGCAGAGCATCTAGCTCTCGTGTTCAAACTCCAAGGCCACATGGCAGACCAGGAGCACAGAGCCCTCCTCATGGGACAACGTCTGGACCTGCTCCTTGATGCGTACTCCAATGCTCCAACAAAGTGGAAATGTCCAATGTGCGCGCAACCGTTTGCCATCCCAGCCAGATCCACGTGTCAGAAAGGCAATGGCGACAGGTCACCGGGTATCTGAGTTCTCCTATGCTAGTTTGTTTTTTCATCATGTTGTTGCTCAATGTTAACTTGAACTATGGCCATCTGTCCTGGTTTCCTTCGGGCAGGACAGAGGGAAAAACAGTTTTTAGCTTATCTTCCTAGACTTATTTCACCCCAAACTATGCTGGTTTCCAGTAAAACGACAACATTTTTGGTGGCTCAAGACGACAATATTTCTGTGTATTTTTGTCAATGTTTCTCTGTTAACTTAATATACCAGGTACTATCCTTTTTTACTTAAAAAAAAAAAAAGTTGGATAATGTATGAAAATAATATACAATTAAACTAAGCTTGGTCCATACCCCTCCATAGAATAGATATTGCGACCTGAGTGCAATAGAAATCCAAATTTCTAACACTGTAAGGAACAATAAGCTTCAACTCCATAATTTCTCAACTCTGGAGAGAGGTTGCATACTAACAGAGATGTCTACAACATTGTAAGACTGAGAACTTATACAAATAAATGTAAAAAAATCCAATAAAATTATCTTATACTTTAGTTATGATCTGAAGCACAATAGCTTTGATTCACATAATTCAGTTTTGGATAAAGTTGAGTTATGCTTTGAAACATAGTAACTTTGATACACATAATTCAATTTGGAATAGTTCTTAATCAATGATTTTAAACATATTTGTCTTGTAAATAAATGTTAATGAGTCTAGTCCAAAAATTCATGAACAAACAAAACAATTCAGTGTTGTAAATTTCCAAAAAAAAAAAATTCATGAACAAACAAAACAATTCAGTGTTGTAAATTTCCAAAAAAAAAAAAAAAAGTTTCTTCTAACCATGTAGGAATAATCAAACAAAAACAAAATACATTAGTGGGATGCCATGATTGAGGTAGGCAATAACAATATATAAATGGAATATTATGGGAAGAGCAAATAAATATTACTCTTCCACAAAGAGACACAATATACTGCATTTACATTGACAAATTTCTTTCTGCAATCTCCTTGAAGGGGGCGGAATGGATTTATAGAGGGAAACCTCAAGGTTCCATCAAAACTATAACAATAAGAAGCTTCAAATCACATATTCATTTGTCATAGATGTTCAACAATATTATATAAATCAATACATTCTCATTACCCAAATCACTCAGAGTTGCTCTATACTCTCTCCTTGAGGAACCATGAAGTAGGAACCGAAAAGGATTCAAAACCTCGCCCCGGTAAGTAGAAAGTTTTAAAAAAATACAGAAACACGTGCTTTGGAGTCAAGACTTTCTATTAACATTCAGTAAATACGAAAAAGACCTACGAAATGCACAAACATTCTTCAAAACTTACCAGATAAAATAGTAAATGAAGCTTTCAACATTTTCAACACAAATAGAATGAAATGCACAAGTATATGATGCCATAAAGGACAAGTTATGATATAAAACAACAAATTTGCACAATAATGACCAATATTTCTAGCATTTTTGTATATGAAAGTATGCCAAGCATTGACATTGAAAGTCTTGGACGGGCTAAAGTACATCAAACTCTGGATCAAATATGGATCGTCTAGCACCAAAAAAAAAAAACTCGAATTTACCACCAATGTACTCAAATTTTCTCTAAAATTGATGAAGTAGTGTAATTCAAAACACAGAGATATTCAAGAATATTTTATTTAAAACCAGATTCTTCATAATTACATAAGGACATTTCTATAGTATTATACCTCCTTATGGCCACTATAGTCATTGCGACTTTTACAGATGATAATCATGTAGGCATTGATCGTTCAGAAACATCTGCTATAAAGAGAGAGTAAATATCTTTACAATTGTTGCAAACATGCACCTACAACTTGCATGTCTCCAAACACATGTCATAGAATTTCGTATGTTTGTTCTTATGGCTTTGTAATATAAAAAATTAAACCCTTATAACATAGTTTTTATGAATACGCCATGTCTAAATTCTTTTGCATTCTCAATTTCTATCAATATGCCACGTCTCCAACTAGTCTCATGCTCCAAGGCTAGCTTATATGGTCCTTTGTAATATTATAATTTTTTCTTCTTCCAAAGTCTAGGTTGATCGACAGAGATGACTAAATTGTATAGTATTGCTTCATTTTCTTAATTATAGATTTTTTTGTTTAAAGCGGACCAATTTTACTACCTTTTACGGATTGTGCCCTGTGATTTTTAGTGGGGTTCAAGATCACATGAGGGAAATTGCATGTTCATGGTTTTATCACTGCAATGATGTCTATATGTGATGGGATTTCATTATATTTTTTTGCTAATGTAGAGATTATATGTGATGGGATTTCCTTATACTTTGCTAATGTAGAGATTCAGATGCCTAATATGTTTCATTTGTGGCACTGGCATGGAATGCCTTGGATCATTGGTTTTTGCAAATGAGGGTCTAGAAGAGTTTTTATTTTTATTTTTTTTACAGATTGGGCATGATTATGGGGTTTTTTTCCTAATCTGTGGCTAGAGGATGTGCATGAGGAAGTATTTGGAAAACATTGCACACTAGCAACAGATCTTTGTTTTCCCATATCATGACTAAGTCTTGTGTCTGAGTTCATGTTTTTGTGTTGGAAAACAGAAGAAGGTGTGGCAGAAGATGATCAATTACTACATGCTCCCTCGATGTGTCTCTCCTGCAAGGTCCGAGAATTCGTTCCCAATGACAATGATAAGGTCGACTTTCATGTAGCCCAAACACATGAGTGACATGCAGGTAGTGGTACTGAACAATACTTATGGCCTCTTCCTTCAGATTCCTGAGGAGATGATGCAGATATCATGTCCTCTTTTAGTTTGCCCATGAAAAACTCTCTGCCTCCAATAGTCCCTGCAGCATCTCACAAGGGAACCTTGATGTCTCCCCAAACAATACCAATGCCAATACCGTTGCCACTAGATTTGGAAGGAGAGAAACTCATGATAATGATAATACAAATCAAATTTACGACGCTTTTGTCTCTTTTTGTCTCTTCTAAAAAGAGATATCTCTGTGAAAACAATAATATGTCAGCAGATCATGAGATTCATATCTGGACAAAACGTGAGAGGCATAAGAAGATGAGGACCATGGTCTCCACTTTCCACTCCTTGTTGTTGCACTTTCCCATTAAGGTACCTACTAATTAATACTCACACCCTCATCTTCTCTTCCTATCTTTGTTTCATTGTATTAATCATTTTACATCTTGGTAAAGAAAATCTTATGTGTGTCTTTCTATTGACAAGTCCTTTATGCTTGTTTTGCTTGTGATCTTGAATGGCCTCAATATCTCTATTAAATTCCGGCAACAGATAGACAAATCCACCATACTAGATGAATCTATCAATATATCAAATCTCTCCAGAAGTCACTACAAGCGCTACAAAATCATAGACTAGAGAGGGAGGGAAGCAAGAGAGGGGCTTGGAAAAAGAAAATCTCTTTGGATGCGTTCTGCTACTAAGGATGTGCTTTGCTACTAAGGATGGATTCCTATTCACTGTCCAGAATAGCTAGAACAACTAAACCACTATGTTGGAAGGAGATAGATGATCTGCCTAATTTTCAATGGACAAGCACACTTCACGATGACGTTTTTCCACCTAGTCTACGCGTTTGGACTGCAGCCATGGCTACATGTGCTCTATGGCTAGGGATTTAGAGAAATTGCAAAGGTTATGGATTGAAGTCCCTACAGGAAGCTATAAAATCCTTGGAAAAAATGATATTGTGTCAACCTGTGGTTCTTAGCAATGGAATTCTCCTAATGATGGTTGGAGCACTAGAATGAGAGAAAATGTATGAAATAATGAAAGAAATATCTAATCTATTTTGTACACTATAAATTTCTGGAATTAGTTATTGTGTATAAGCAACATTTTCATGTTCAAAGACCTTTATAGCGCATCTGCTCTTTAATTGATCCAAGAAATAAAACATTCAATACAATGATACGTAGTACCTGGGAACTGCAAAAATTGCAGATTACGAGATTTTTTGGGGATTTACCAGTGTCCAGATGTGATACGTGGTACCTAAGAACTGCAAGAATTGCATATAGTGAGATATAGCTAGGTTTTTGGGGGGATTTACCATTGTACAGATGTGATATGTGGTACCTAGGAACTGTAAGAATTTTAGATCATGATATTTTTTGGGGATTTACTAGCGTCTAAATGTGATAAGTGGGAGTTTTAAGTTTTTTTTTTTTTTTTTTTTTATTAATTTTTGTTAATAAATGTCATGTCCATGTAGGGATATCTAGTCACATCTACCCGTGTGACCAATCACAAAATATAAATTGGAATTGAAAAAAATATGAAAAATATTTTCAAATTAATTTTTTATTTTATTTTAATGAAATTATTTTTAAAAACCTTATAAAACATAGGAGAATTTTTTTTTAACATAATTGAGTCAAACTTTATCTGACCACTAACCAATGGCTATATTCCCTGCTTTGGGAGGGACTAATAAGACATAAAAATATGCAACTAGATTTATCAAAACATAATGATAATTTTACCTCTCTCATTTGGTGGCTTAGCTGTCATAAGTAGGATGTTTGGACATCCTCTCCAATCCATCCCCACGTATGGGTACTATACAATATCAAGAACATGGTTTTTCTCTCTGGCCAAAAAATCACATACAACCCTACCTAATGGAGTACATGACAAGTTGAATTGCCCCCTCTTCAGAAACAACTACCCCCACATGCGCATACACACATCAAATATAGGCTTAGCAGGAAAGTGGGGTACCCCTGGTCGAGTGGTATGAACCTTCTCAAAAAATAATGTAAATAACTCTAACACCAATGGGAAGAATCTCCTCCCATTTAAAACAACGTGACAATGATCCAACACACACACAAAAAAAACTATCTCAAAAGAATATGCGAGCACATAATCAATTGAGGCCTCTGCAGTAAACTATCTACATGATACATCAAAGGGAAACTAATGTGTTATCCATCAGAGCTAGAGTGTGACAATGCTGAGATAATAAGACATAGGTACCTAACCTCCACTCTGTGAAATGAAATCATATGCATCTGACCAACAAGAACTTGGAATCCTGAAGGAGAAATAATGTTTAGATTGGCATATCTTTGCACATATGTCAGTTGGGTCTCTCCTGCAACACTAGGCGGTAGATTAGGGAACTCGAGCCAAACCTCCCCCCTCCTACACAACCCAATGATGAAATAAACATCCTCCTCTGTGGGTTGATACTATAGATCAGTACCGACCCTAAATGTTTGTCGATCATGATCCCAATGATGGATCAATTGTTGTAACAACGAAGAGTCCCCCCAAAGAGATGTACCCTCCTCATAAAACTTCGGGAGGCCAACATCCATCAAAAGGGCTTGTGTCTGTTGTGAAATAGGGAGAATAAAAATCTCCCTCTACCTCTCTCTAACCTCCCACTCACGTACAAATGTGTATGTTTCGACCTGTTGTTCTTGCTACTGCTCCTCCTTCATCGTTGTCTTTGATTAACATACAAATTTTTTAGGCACATATATATAGACAAAATGAATTGAAATTATAAAACACATGCACATATATAAATAACTTGTATTTAACAAAAAATAAAATTAATTTTTGATTTCAATAAAATGTAGAAATGTAATCGATGCGCCTAAAACAATAACTACACACCACACATGGTGCTCTATATCAGACAAACAACACTATCATGCATTGTTGTTACTATCACACATCGGTGCACTACGTTTCTTGTCGCACCACCATGTATTTTTCTTGGTGTGTCCCATAAGACACACTGCACTGTCAAATTGTGAAATATTCGACCCGATGTCATGCTCTTTACAACACCGGTGTGTTTGTTGTACCTAAAGGCACCGCTAGGTTAAATTTTATAATTGCAAATTAAGCGATGTGATGTGTCAATATGAACTCATCGGTGCTACCGTGTTATTGGAGAACCATAATTTTGTTTTGCGGTGCATTAGGTTGTGTAGAGCACCAATAATGAAGAGTCCAATAAAACACCCTGGCATGCCAAGTCGTTCAACATTTTTCCTAGTGTGGTTCTTTTAACAACATTGGTGCATTTGGTTAACAAGGACGCACCGCTATGCTAAAATTTATGCCACACAAGCTTACCGGCGTGACTTGTTAAACTGAAAACACTGATGCGTTCATTCGACCAAAGCACCGGAATGTTATCTAGTGCTGCATTGTCTTTCGTAATGCACCGATGATGAGGCCTCACAAAAAATGCACCGCTATGTTTATTTTTTTAAATTTATCATTGTGCTTTTCCTTTAACAACATCAGTGTGTACTGTTAGCACTTATGCACTGGTACTCCTCATTTATTGTCTCATTGCCACGTGTTTTAGCAGTGCGGCCCATTAGACTCATTGTGTGGATAGATTGTGGAATATTTGACCCGGTGTCATGCTCTTTACGATACCAGTGCGTTTGTTGGACCTATGGGCACTACTAGGTTGAATTGTTTAATTGCAAAGTGGTGTGATGTGTTACTATGAATGCACCAGTTGTACCTTGTCATTGGAGCATTGATGTTTTATTTAGTGGTCTGTTGCGAATAATAGACCATTGGTAATGGGGCGTCCAACAAGACACCCCGCTATGCCAAGTCGATCAATATTTGTTTCAGTGCGGTTCTATTAACAACTCCAGTGCATTTGGTTAAAATGGTTGCACCACTACGTTAAATTTTATGTGTCTAAAATGTAGTGGTGCTTAATTAAATGCAATGTACCGACGCTCCAATGTTCAAAGAGCACCAGAATGTTGTTTATCGGGTGTTGTCTTTTACAACGCACTGAGTGTGGGGCGTCACAAAACACACGTCACTTTGTTTTTTTTGTTTAATTTATCGTGGTGCTCTTCCTTGAACGACACCAGTGCGCACGTTTAGATTAGGCAAACCAGAGGCCATGCTTATTGTGAATTTAATGCAGTATGCACCGCTTCAGGGTTGTTATCGCACATATTGTAGGTTGGGCAAAGCCCGACCCAATATACAAGAGTGAGACAACTATGGGAATAACTACCCACTATCACCTTAGATAGATACTACCCTCGCTTTAGTGATGACAAGTCACCACAAGGGGGGAATCTCGGTGACCCTAGGGGGATTGAGATTGAAAGTGGTAGAATGACCAATGAAGCCCCTATAAGTCAAGTTTGAAGGTGGAAAAGGGCTTGGAAATAAGTCTTGTTGACGAAGAGAGGTTGTCAAAGTGTTGTGTACTTGTAAGATAACATTAAACCTACCCGAGACAAGATAATTGATCGAGATACAAGCTAAATAACCAAGGGGACAAGCAAGGAAATATTGTTGTCTTAAATTGCAACAGTATATAAACAAAGTAGATTAGCAAATGGATACAAAATATATTTCCAAAAGTCTAGTAAAAGGTATTGTTATCCCCAGTTCCTAGGGTTAACTAAGAAGATGATGTCTCGAGGCCCTCGGGTTGCAGACATGGAGTACCGAGAGACAACTTGACCAACAGTGTCCACTTGCATAAATAGAGACCCACCTGACCACCATAGTTCCAAGTTCATCAAGAGGGTATCCACCACATCAACTGGCTTTCAGAAGACATTGGATCTTTCTCCATGAGGTACAAGTAAGGTATTATGGTGAGTGTCATTTCAATATTTGAGGCATTTGAGTATGTTTCATTTTAAACTGCTTTTGATTATGTAGCGTCTGCTTGGAAATTATGCTCTTGGCCCTATTTCACTTTGGTGGTTGACGTTGCACCCTAGTAAGTGGGTCACCCTTAGGGATAGTTTTTCTACTTGGAGGTCCTCTTGACGATTCATTGTGCCATTCTCAACCATACTTGTTACTTTCCACACTTCATCCCCTCATCTCCTTACCTTTTGGGATCTTCGGGTGTACTGAACCAAGAAGGGATTGTCCCTCATTTCATGGGAAGAAGGGGTTGAAAGCCCAGAGGCTTGTAGCTGGCAAAAGATAAAATCCAATCATGAACCTTCTATATGCTCTCCCGGGGATCCCGAGGACCATGAAATGTCTCTCATAATAAACTGACGGGACCCGTAAGAAAACAACAAATGCAAAAATGCCAACGAAGGTAGAGCGTGTGTGGGCAATGTTTTTCATGCTTAGGTAGAATTCCCACATATTGTCTTCAACTTCGTGAAGCATGATGTGACCAAGGTAGATTCAAGGTGGGCACTATTTTTCATGCTTAGGTAGAATCCCCACCTTGGCTGTAACTTGGAAACATCTTAAAAGAATAAAAGGCAATAAATGGGCTTGGAAAAAGGTTGTATTGAAAATGAAGGTGCAACACACCCTCTACAAAGGCACCCATAAATGAGACACTACGATCCCTTGTATGTCATGAACCCCATGCCTAAAGTTCTTTCCCCCATCCATGTCACTTCATCCAGATGACTTAGAGAGGGTTCCACTTGGGAAACACTCTAAACTTGAGGTACAATTCACCCAATAGGTCACTTTCTCAACCCTCCCATACCTAAACTTGGAAAATTGCATAGGGTCTTTTAGCACTTGTTTATTTTGATGAGGTGGTTTGGATGTACTTGTTTAGATGGCTCTTTTATTGATTTGATTTACTCATCATGATACATTTGACTTGAGACACTTGGAGGGTGTATTCGTTGTCTTTGCAGGACCTAGTTGGTGGATAGATTTGGAAGAACAAGCCTAACTTGGGCTTCCTTGGGGCTTGAAGCCCACGGGTTGGATACCATGGCCCACGCACCGGATGGCAATGCTTGCCTTTGGAGGCCTGATGAGTTACCATGGAGGACATGACCCAACCCTTAGCCAAACAAACGATTTTCTCTTGAAGCTAAGACGTCACTTTTGAGGAGGTTGACGTCACCTTGGGGCTAGGGTTGTGGTGGTGGTGTTGTTACTGCTTGACACTTGGCACGTTTTGATGGGAGAAAGATTGTCTTGGAGGAGGAAGACCTAGCGCTTGAGAGGGAAGCCCTAGAAGGCCCAACGACTTCCATATTCTACTCCAACGACTTGCAAAAAAGTGCCAAAAAGTTGCCCTAGGAGGGTGATGTCTTACTTTTAGGGTTTCTTTCATGTGCAAATTATGAATGAAATATTATTAGTCTAAAAGGGACAAAGCAAGGGTTGTTGTTCCCTTACTTTGTCATTTACCCTAAAGATAAGTGGACAAGAACTTGTAGGAGGATTTATATAAATAAGAATCATTTCATTTCATATTATATAACTCTCCCATCTTGGAAAGGATTCTTGGCTGAAATTTGCGCCCTACTTGGGAAATTTTGTCGATCTCTCTTGCTACTATCTCTTGCTATGGTTTGCTTTGGATATCAAATGAAGAAGTAAGGCACTATCTTTCTTGGAGGCTATTTCTTGCTTTTATGGTGGATTTTCTTGGTTAAAAGGAGTTTATCTAGTTAATTATTGGACTAGATAAGGGATCTTTCATGTTATTACTTCTTTTATTTGTCACAATGTTAATTTGCTAAGCTTTTGGGGAGTATAATGGCATACAACCCCACTAATCCTTGGGGAGTAAAAAGGATTACACCCCCAAGGAAGTAGCACAACTAGCTCTTTCATTTTCAAAGACTCCATAACCCAATAGTTAAAGGCACTTAACCTCTTGCATTGGAGAAATAAAATCATTGCACTGGGATATGTAGAATTATGAGATATCGAAATTGTTTAAGTTGAAATATTTTCTACATGTTATAAGCTTTCTTGTGCCCTAAGGGTGTCCTATTTTAGCCAAGGATTTCATTGTTGCAATAAATTTAATTCTACAACCATTAGGGTTGTAGCAAAATTCACTTTATTTCACCATTTACTCACTTTTCAACCATGGAAATTGACTTCTAAACCTAGATTATTATTCTATTGGTCATGGGCTATCTTTTTTACGGTTTACTTGTTGATTTTTATGGTTGGAGATTTTTGTTGTATCAATTGTTTTCTATGGCCATAAGGCTGACCTAACACTTTGTTGATAACTTCATTTGGCAACCCTAATTTACTGTCAAAGTTCATGCTTAAGTATTGGAAAGTTACCTATTGTTTTAGTACTTCATTGTCCAATAATTATTTAACAATTTTGATGGTTAAATATGAAATAAATAGCTATTTTACTTGTTGATATATATTTCTTGACTATTGCAAATAGGGCCAACAAGCCTAACTTGCTTGTCCATTGGATTGTCTAGTGTGTATCTTGTCTTTTCTTGTGTTTCGGGTAGGTACAACCATCTTCCGCGGGTACTCAAACACTTGGCAAGGTCATAAACCACCTTTGAAGTTCATTTTCAAGCCACTATCCACTTAGTAACCTTACCTATAGGGGCATCTCTTCATAAGTATCACTTTCCATCTCATTTCCCCCTAGGGTCACCCTAGACTCCCCCTTGTGTCGTAATTATTCCTTTATAGAAGTGAGGGAGGGTTTATCTGAGGTGATTGTGGGTAAGTTCTCCCACCATTATCTCCATCCAGTGGATTGGTTCGGGATTTTCCCAACCTACAGTTTGTGGAATAAGAGGTATTAGACACCAAGCTAGCAATGACTAGTTTAACTTCCATTGAAAAGAACAAGACTTTATTGGCATTTAGGGTTGTTTATTTGGTGTTATTAGTAGGTTATTATTACAACCAAGTGGTTGTAGCAAACAAATTCTATAACAACAAATTCCAACCACAAAAATCAACAAGTAAACCATCAAAAAGATAGCCAATGAGTAGTAGAACAATAATCTAGGTTCACAAGTAAATTTCAGCAGTGGAAAAGTGAGCAATAGATTAAAGAAAGTGAGTTTTGTTGAAGCTATAATGGCTGTATCATTAAGTTAATTGTAGCAAGAGAATTCCTTAGCCAAAGTAGACGGCCCTAGGGCATAAGCAGGCTTATAAGACTTGGAAAATATTCCAACTTGAACAATTATAATATCTCTTAATTTCACATATACCAACACAATGATTTTATTTCTCCAATGCAAACATAGAAAAGTCCCTTATAAATGGGTTATGAAGTCTCTTGTTATGAAACCCTTTTATATTTTGGGGAATCCACTAAAAATTGTTTGAATCAAATGGGGGAAAGATTAATATGATCAATAGAATGAAATCATATACCTGGAATTTCCCCTCTACAGATTTGTATGTGACCTATGATGATCCCTTTCAAATTTGACTATTAAAAACATCCACCCACTCTGAAGAGTTTCTTGGTAAATCTATGTGGACATATGGACATCATTTTCGCATTGAGTATGTTGATGATGGACACATCACACAAGATTGTGGAGTGGAGGTGAAGTTCGACCAATCTAGTCGTGCTAGCCATCGTGATGAAAACCTAATAGACGACAAGTTAGGTTACATTGGAAAGATACAAGAGATCATGCAAGTGGACTTCTCATCTTTTCAATGTGCTATTTTTTGTTGCAAGTGGTGGGATACCTTCAACTGGTGAAATGTAAAGGAAGATCATGATAGTGGTTTAATATGTATTAACTCTAAAAAAAAAGTGGGTTGAATCTAAGGAGCCTTATGTTTTCCCAAAACATTGCAACCAAGTGTTTTTTTACCCATATGTGTTGGATGAGGATTGATGGTTCATACCGATACATGATCCGAGATCTAAACATATTTTTGAGAACAAYTATGTTATAATGCCAAGCGAGGAAGATAATCAGGATGATGACAACGAAGACTGATATGCAAATGCTTTGTTTCGACATTTATATGGTGGATGTGTCATTTTATTATGGGTATCTATAATGACCAATTATGTTTTTTYCTTCTTSATYTCATAATGTTGAATATGAAAAGTTAACAACCATTTACAAGCACCATAATGAAAATACATTAAATAGTACATGCATTAGATGTGGTTTTGATATATTTTCATTGTCATGTTTATTGATTATTATAGCAAATTTATGTTGTATTGTATTAGCCTATGTTTATGTTAACCTTTGAATTACTAAGCATTAATTGAGATACAACAAAGTTGGTAACGTATTCGTATAATACAATAGTAAAGATTTATTTTAAAGTATATTTTATTTAAAAAAAAAATGATTAGGAGAATAACATGCAGAATTAGAGAGAGATAGGGGGAAAGAGGTAAAGAGAAAGTTTGGATATAAATTGTTACCATGGAAGTCAAAGATTGAAATTCATTATTATTAATGTATTTGTTTTCATATTTAATATTTAAATTTAATTAATTATAATTTTTGAATAATAAAAATTATGAAATATAACTAGTATAAATTTATTAACAACTATTATAACTTTATCATTAAAATAAATGAAAAAATAACATTTCATATGAGTAATTATTCAAATTGATTTTTTCATGCAATAACCAAATCAAATATTTGCATACATTTTAATACAAAATCAATGAAATACACTACTTAGCATATTTTTTTAATAGAAGATTCAACTAATACTTACATATTTTTTTAATAGAAGATTCATAAAGTTATCAATAGAGTAAAAAAAAGTGAAATCATTTCATTGAAAGTGTATAGATCAAAATTTATTATTATTCTCTATACAATTTAATATATTATAAAAGTTGTCCCTCGTATCGGGTGGTCCAGAATGGACCTGCCTCGGGGCTCCAACCCAGGCCAAGCATCCACGCGTCAGCTTTGTCGACCACTGATGATATGTCTCTCTCCCACCTGGCCTCTGCATGATGCACCATTTAAGCATAGATACTCTGGCTTGTATGTCCCCGCCTCCAAACAGTATGCTTTGCTCTGTGCCTTCTAGACGACCTCCTTAGACACATCAACATGTTCCTGGTTAGATCTCCCTCTGTATCAGTAACCTCGACCTCATAATGGCCTCAACCATCACTCCTCTATATGGCCTTAACTTCGACTCGATTACCACTCTCCTTGAAATGATCTCTCACACGATGGTTACTGCAATTATTTCATACCACCTTTGGGTTTGGTTCGACCACTTTTCTCTCTCGCTTCACCTTCGCTTTCACTTGGGTTAGTTCACCCACACTCATTCTCTTCATGAGCCCCTTTTCCCTCTCAATTACCCCTTCTCTGCAGATCCCATGGCTCGTGGAGGCCACTCCCGTCGTGGACGTGGAAACTCCTCTGCGTCAAGGGGTCAATCTGGATCCCGTATTATACCAGCGGCTGAAAACTCTATCGAGTCATACCATGTGCACACACCCCCTCAAATCCAGGCTGAAATAAACTTAGTGGAAGCAGATGTTCGAGTCCTGCGGTGTTTTGTCATAGATGAGGAGGTTCGAGCTAACACTAGATCTTGGGTTCCAAAAATCGAGTGTATTCGCTCCCGCGGATCCAATTATCTGCGAACCATAGAACTCTATTGGCAGATGAAATTGCTCCTCGGTCAAGCCCTTGCAGACAAAAATGATGATAAGGAAGAGATAATGCTCCGGATGGACGAGATGCAATCGCCGATTTAACTCCTGGACCACAAGATGAACCTGCTGGCAAGGAAGATCATCGACATCGACCTTGAAGCTGTGGCAACACCTCCCACCCAGGCACAACAGGAAGTTGGGTCATCCAATACTTAGTTTTTTTTTCTATGAAAAGTTTATTTTTGTATATCATAACTCAGATTGTAGATCATGGACTATGGGCCATACCCAACAATTATCTAGCTAGGTATATAATTAGACCAATTTTAAGTCATTTTTTAGGGTTCTAGATATAACTATTGTCAATCCTCTAGATTTACAAGACAACTTTCATGCAAAACATTAGACAAACTATTGCACTGTTGTTGCTCTGGTTTCCCTAGTGGCGGGCCAACAATATGATTTTTTGTAATCTTTTCAATGGCAACATAACTAGTTCTGGATTATTGACAAAAAAAAAGTATATATATATTATAAAAGTTGGATAGTACAAATTAATAAAATCCGTGGAAAAAATAAAATATAATAATGTGATTTTAGTAAACAATTATACTATAACTTTCTCTTATAATCTTTGGATAGTAAAACTTTTAAAAATAACATTATTATTTTTGTTTTGTCTGTTAGTTTTTCTGTGACATGTGGGACTAACCTGGGGCTAAGAAACCGTGACTCAGGGGCATCTAAGCCATCAAAATCACCCGAGGATCGCACTAGACTTGAGCCACACCAACCCTTAACATAGCTGGATTTTTTTGTCCCCGTAGGTTTCAAACCGGTGACTTTAACATCACAGAGTGCCTTAACAACACACTCTGTCACCGACTATCCTACACCCCTGGGAATAAAAATAACATTATTATTACATCATCATCATTATTATTATTGAATAATTATATTATAATGTTATTATTGCAATATATATAAAAGACATAATTATTCAAATCACAACCATTTCACTCATCATATTAAGTATTTTTGTTTCTAAATATGTTTTATCAACATATTGTATCTTGTTGGACAACAAACAATTCACCTTGAAGAAGAGTTAAACATTATCTAACATTTACCCGTATGGGGTGTCAGGGATGGGAGTGGATGGGAATTCATGCCCTGAGATTGGCAGGATGGGGGAGTTAGTAGACATAAATGACAACCCCACCCAGTAGGTACATCACCGACGGGTAGTAATGGTGATGGTAAATACAAGCAACGGTGGGAAGAGTCTCCCCCCTGGAAACCGACGAGAGGGAAGGTTCTCGATGATCGATCTTCTGGAAAAGCGTGAAGAATTAATGTTCGGGACCAACAAAGGTCTCAATCCTCAGCATGGCTCAAACACCTCAACAACAACATTAAATGACAGGGAGGTAAGGAACCCTATCCTTGAGGTTTCACACGTTGATAACCAAGGTTATTACATGGAAACAAAGACTGAAGGCATACAATGGAGGAGGGACAACCCATCGTCTATATCCTTGAGTTAAATGAAATTTAATAAGGTTGTGAGTAAGGTTCCCATAACGCTAACCCGAATGGCAAGAGGCATTTGCAAGAAAATTTTCGTCAAGTTAGTAGGGTGGCGAAATCATCATCCCTTGCAATACCAAGATATGGATGTGGAAAATTATAGGGATCCCAAGACAGAAGGGGTGGGCGAGACCCTCCCAAAGTGTATTGGCGAATTCAGCCTAGAATCCTTCGGGTGACGTGGGGAGAAATGGCTCCAAGGCAAGGATATATGCATGGTTATCGTTAGGGAGGTCACTCTCCCTCAACCTCGACCTCTCACCAGACTGAAACAATCGTCCCATCGTCAAGAATCCAACGCGAAGCCTTCACGACAACTCACTCTTTTTTCACTACCACCCCGTCTAGGTTCCAATACCATATGGAAGAAGTGAAGGCAACAATCCAGTAGGAAAGATCAATGTGCATGGAATAGGAAATGGCAGAAGCCACAATTCGTTGGGTTCCATATGTAGGTACGTCAAGGGCGAAAGATATTAAGTATTGGAAGACAGTCGAACTGTATTGGCACATCAAGGAACTCTTAGGTCAAATGCTACAGACAAGGGAGGAGGTACAAAACACTATGCAACTTCAATTGGATGGTATTCACCTAATGATGCATGAAGTTTTGACTTGCCTGCCTCCGTCAAGCACACTGGTGACCCTATCAACCCCGCACAACACAACAAATTCAGCCCCCGAGCAGACTCAGGACCGGTCAGTGATTCCACTAGGTCCCTGATTTGTGGTCTTAATTTCAACTTTTCTTTTGTTGTTATGAACTATCTTAGAAGATTTGGGCCAAGGGTTAGTAGAAAATACAATATAGGCAACTTTTTAGTTTTTTTAGAACTAAAGACTTTGTTTAAAATTTTTGGATATACAGTTAAGTCTGATAAACTTTACCTCTGCTACTGGTCTATTTTCCTAAGTGGTAGGCCAACAACAAAGGAGGAAGGCATGTATGATATTTTAATAGATTAATATAATTTCAGTACCCTGAGCTTAACAAAAAAATTAAAATTATATAACATTAATGGTAATAACTTTTTGCAATCACAATCCAAATTAAACGATTTCATAAAACTAAAGTTAAACATTATATGGCAACTGTAAATTTAAATGAATGATACATCTCAAATTTAATTAAAAACAAAGAAATCATTAATAATGTTAATCATTAGCATACTCATAATACATTTTATAAATCAAACAACAACAACCACAACATTATATGAAAAACATAATATACATGAGAAATATACATATCAATACACATGTCAAACATACATCTCAACAAAATCTGCAACAAACATGTCATAAATACATCTCAAGTCACATATAAAACAATTAATATAGATGTCAATCAATACCACTACTAGCTAGGTCCACCACCAAAGCCAGATGCATCAATGTCTCTGCTACCAGAGGTAGAGGGTCTATCAATACCTATGTCAGAAAGAAATGTTGATGAAAGTATACTATCAAATATCTCTCTATCAAGATCAACCCATGTAGTAGTACCCGATGAGAACATAGTGTCCAAAGCATCAAAAGATTATGACACATGTGGAGGTTGATAGGGACGAGGATGAGGATCGATGGATGATGGAACATGTGGAGGAGAATGACAAGGATTAGTGAATGGTGACACAAGTGGAGGAGGAGGACGAGGATCAATGGATGGGGACGCATGTGGAGGAGAAGCAAGAGGATAAGTGGATGGGGGCAAACACATGTGCATGGGGAGGAGGAGGAGGATCAGATGTGGATGGAGCAGACACATGTGGAGGGGAAGGCACAAGAGGATCGGTGGATGGTGCAGACACATGTGGAGGGGAAGCGGGAGGATTGGTGGATGCTTCAGACACATGTGGAGGAGAAGCAAGAGGAGGAGGAGGACCATGTGTTAGATTAGAGGATGTTGATTGATCTGGTGATTCACCAGATGGAGTAGAATCATGAGAAGGATCCCTCAACCTCTCTATCAAGTTGATGAAATAAACAATATGACACATCAATAACATCATGTCATGAGGTAGAGTTGTCCATATTGTAGATAGATATGGTACCCATTATATGTCTTTAACCAGTGCGAGTACCACTAGATGACTAATCATGACACCACATAAGCGATTTGGTATCTCTATCTGGACTCTCTGATTTAGCTTGTGTGGCATGCTGGGTCTATATACTGTAGGCTAGTCCTTTGCCTCCTCCATCTCCTCATCTTGTTGGGGAGGCTCATCCTCAACATATGTGTCAATATCTGCAAAACAATAGGTAATAATAATAAAATAATTGAAACGAAATATTACAATAAATTACATGTGCATTAAACAAGAGTAATAGCTACAAAACAACTTGTCCCTACCTTAAAATTGAAATTGAAATTATGTTTTGTAGTTTTGTTTTATTAAAATTATAAAGGAAATAAACTTGTAGTTTTGTTTTATTTAAATTATAAAGAAAATAAATTGTTTGGTAGTTTTATTAAAATTACAAAGAAAATAAACATTTTGTTGTTTTTATTAGTGATGAGTTAGTGGTTAACTAACTATTACTTTTAGTTTTGAATTTTAATTTATTTGGATTTTCAATGATCAACATAAAAACATTTAGATAATATTTTTTATTAAAATTAAAATAATTCAAAAACAATTTTTTTCTTAGTTCCTATTGGAATTCAACTTGGAAGCCAAATTTCCGTAGTGACGCTTGCATTAATAATCACTCCGACCTATGTTAATACTTGGCCCTCGTAAGTGTCGCTGCATTAATACTTACCCTTTGTAAATGGGAGGCATTAATACTTACCCCCAGTGACTGCGAGTACAGTCTGTCTGGCCAATGTACCTTTACCCCCTGTAACTATGAGTACCCTCTGTCAGCACTTTCTCTCTAGCCAATGTAGCTTTACCCCTGTAACTATGAGTATCGTCTAGACACGGATGGGATAATACTAGTAATATAAATTCTTTCAGAAGCACTACTTTAAATCTCCTTTCCAACCTGTATGATAAGGCTTACAATTCTGCAAATAAGGATTTCGCTGAAAGATTAGCGGCATATTCTTCTATTGGAATTGTTTAGAGTCTAGTTCTTCTATTGACACTGTTTATGGTCTAGTTCCGTGTTGGAGAGATATAGCTATCATGGACTGCAAACCTTGTTTGCAATTAACAACTAATAGAGTCTACGAATGTTGTTATATGAAGCAAGGATATCAAGCACTGTTTGGGTGTTGCACGATCCAATAAGAAATATACCCATTTTTTGACACTGGTACTGAAGGGAGTAGTACTATTACACCTCCACCTCCATCCTCCGCCTCCTCAGGGGAAAACCCTCACGCAGTAACTGCCCAGACTCCCCCGGCAAATGGAACTTCACCCACCACATGAAGTAATCTCTCTTTGTTGCATCTAGTTTTATGATTTGCCCCCTTCTAGGATTTTACAATTTGATTGTAATTTCAATTTCTGTAAATAA
>ML814488.1:30318-41067 GCA_009831015.1 Picea engelmannii | reverse complement strand
CTCTGGCTTCATGATCTTTCCTTTCACAATATCCAACACTTTATTCTTAGCAAGGATGAGGTCAATCCTTGTCTTCCATGCTCTGAAGTTAGAGGCTCCATCTAGCTTGTTCTCAGACTTCATAGAGTTCATCATGGCTTGCTGGACTTGGTCAAACCCTAGATTTGACCAGAAATCCAAACTTCACGTCTTGGCCTTATGAGAGTACCAAGAGATGCATTGGGCCAGGGCGCACTGATCTATCTGGAGATTAGGTCAATCTCGTCACTTAAGGTGCCTCGACAAGAGGTGTAGGGTTTCTGCAACTGCTTCTGTTGGTAACCCTAGTTGCAGTGCTTTTGGAAGCTGCTCCTGCTAGTAACCCTAGCGACAGTTCCTCAACGAGCTCAATATCTAGCGGCTATGTTTCCTTCCATCATTTTAGGCTGACTTAAGGGGTGTGGGCCCATAACCTGTTAGAATATAGAATATGGTGTGCTTGTTTTACCATTGACGATACCCTCGTCACCCAACCACAGGCCGAAGCCTCCCTCCGAGCACCTTAACCTTGACCTGAGAATTCCTCCGGAAGCAAACCCTAGGCTAGATAGCCAAACAAAGAGTAGCGCATCAATCCCCAAGGATAACGCATCACAAAAGATTGATCAGATGTTCCAAACCCTAGCCAAGAGATATCCAAGCCAATACTAAAACTAGTTGTTGCTGCAGCTGCACCTGCAACCCTCCTCCAAACCTGTGCACCAGACTGCAACTGCAATGCACACCAACTGGAAACTGCAATTCTGAGATGCTGTCAAATGAGAACTGGTGCCCTGTATTTATAGTAATCTTGCCAGTTTGTTGGGGCCAAATTCTCCTTCTGGGTATGTGTCTGTTCAGTATATTATTATTAATTATGGCCGACTTCTTCTCTTGGAGTCTAATAGCCTAATATAAATTATCTTCTTGAGCCAACAAGGCTTCTAGGTTTATTAGCCAATTCATTAGGGTTTCTTTTGCTTCCCGGAGTCTTCTATTCTCGTCAGGTTCACACGTGGGGGTAAATACCTCCCGCAGCTACCATAATATTAACAACACTATGCTTCCCCAAGTTGAAGACAATGTGTGGGACTTCTACCTAAGCATGAAAACCATTGCCCACACATGCTCTACCTTGGTTGGCATGTTTAATTAGTTATTTATCTTACAGGGCCCTCATTTTTTTGTGAGAAACATTTCATTGTTCTCGATACCCCTCAGAGAGCATCTGGAAGGTTTACAATTAACTTTTATCTTTTTCCATCTACAAGCCTTTGATCTTCAACCCCTTCTTCCCATGAAATGTGGTACAAGTCCTTCTTGGGTCAATGTGGCTTGAAAACCCAAAAGATGAGGAAATGAAGGGAAAGAAACATGTAAAGTGGTAAGTATGTGCGGGAGCGGTACACTGAATCATTCAGGAGACCCCCCAGTAGCAACCCTTTCCCCGAGGGTGACCACTTACTAGGACACAATGTCAACCACCAAGGTGAAATAGGGAAAAGAGCATAATTTCCAAGCAAACATTTTCAAAATCAAGGAAAAACCATTTGCAACATATTTAAATGCTTCATTTAATAAACCGACACTTACCACAATTGTGGACTCGTTACCTCATGGAGCAAGACCTGTTGTCCTCTGTGAGCCAAGCCAATGTGGTGAATGGTGCAACCATCGATCTCATAGTGATGGGTGGTGTAATGTGGGGCTCTTCCTGCTAGTATGTCTCTTGGTACTCCATGTATGCAACTCGAGGGCCTTGATACATCATCTCCTTAGTTATCCCTAGAAATGGGGGATAACATGGGTGAGTCGAAGTGTTTAGGCACACCACGCGAAATTGGAATTTTTTTTTGAAAAAAAGGCCAAATCTCAAGCTAAATTCAAATTTTAATTGGATGAAAAAACAAATAGGAAGGTAATAAAAAATTTACCTACACTCTTATGTCCCGAGGAGGCATGGTTCCACCATTGAGAGAAAATGAAAATTCAGGGTAATTTCAATATTTTGAAATCTGTGGAATCTACCAGTGGAGCTATGTAACTCACCGTAGAGCATCAGAAACAAGGCGTCTTTGGAAGGCGAGTGAGCACCGATGCTTGCTTGAGATTTTGGAACCACCGGATGAAGTGTCACAATGAAAATGAGTTTCATAATTTTTTAGTTATTTACCCTACCATGATGCACCTAACGACAATGATATGTGTCATGTTGTAAGATTCAATAACATTGGTGTGCTTTGATTGGTGCGTGTTGTTTTTATTATAACTTATGGCAATTCTTTTGAACATTTAAGTGCCATGACATTATGTTTTATGTGCACACCAGTGTGTATGTACCTTATATGCACACCGGTGAAAAAACCTCCACAAAAACCTTCAGACGCCCGCCTCCGCTAACAACCTCTGCTATAAACAAAGAAGGGATATATTTTTAGGGAGGTTCTATAAAAACCTTCGCTAGAAGGTGTTCTCTTGTAATTTAATGTGGCCCCCCTAAAAAAACATAATAAGTGCACATGTACCTTTTAGGGGTAATAGAAGGGAGTGCGTGCCTAACCAAGGAAGGAAGTGTCACGCCCCCAAGAGTCACACCTAAGTCCAACCTTGGCATCTCGTGGATGTGCAACACCACATCGATTCTCACTTGGAAGCTTGGCTCAACCAAGGATACTTCATTAGAACTATGACTCTTCACCTAGAGCATACCCATACTTTGTTCTAGGCTACGGGCGAGTTAGGCGAGTCACACTCTTACTTTTCATAACTCACTTGTATACTTAGACAATTGCTAACATTCTTTAACGCTTAGTCATTTAACATATAGTGGAAAAACATGCGGAACACGCGAGACATAGATATAGTGTGGGCGACACCAATGATGCCTAATACCTGGCTTGGTTTATTATATTGTGAAACATATTTAATACAATACATAACAATTCGGAGAGGGCGCTATTGTCCCAGTTACAAAGATGGGCAGAGTCTCACGACTCACCCCATACAACAAAACTATCCAGGCTTTGTAGTTTCGTCACACCAAGACTCCTCTGTCACACCTTCTTACCTTATCTTGTGGTGCGCTGCTACCATGCGCCCACCTCAGACCAAACTCTATGTCTCATGCCTTGCTTGTTTTCCTTCTTGGTTGTGCACCTTGTGTTCTTATACGAACTCCAACCATCTCCTTTCATGAATTGTTGTGTTCTTTGGGTGTTGTTCCCATTCGCGGACTAGGATGCCCATTGAATCAATGCGCCCCTTTGCAAACCTGCACACTCATGAAACTTCACGTCCCTTTGGATTGATATCCACCATCCTTGGGCGCACGCCCCTTGGATTGTGTTCTTCCTTGTGCCGATCGATGTGACTCTCCATGGGCCTCTCGATGGGGTCATCCAACCTCTCCAACACACCCATGTCACCAAGGGTAGGTGGGTCCACTCCTTGGGTGCATGCCTAAGTCACCCCGTCCCTACCCAAACACAACCCAAGTCTCCATCCTTTGTCGCAAGGTAAGTGAGGCACATGCCCTCTTGGGTCTGAATGTCGCCATCGTGCACCCAAGGTGGTCCTTGCACCTATATGGAAAGTAGTTTCCCAATTGATATCATCCTCTTTGTGCTCTCTGCCCAACTCATCTCTGAATCTGTGCAAGGAGTGCACACTCAATGTGTATCACAGAAGGCCTCACGGGAAGGAGCTTCTCAACTTGATATATGAAGTGTAATAGAGTCCACACCAATAAGTACCATTAGTTCTTTTTGCTCAATGAAAATGTGTTGTTGTATCCCAAGAGAGGGTGAAAAGAGATAGCAACAACATTATCCATGTCTCCTCTTTTCCTTGACACCTAAACTCCACTACAACTACAACTAGTTTCAGTGGTTTGCAAAAGAACAAAGGTGTTGTACTACATTATTTTGTGCATGTATGATATCTTTAATGTTGAATGTTGTTATCTCATTGTTTTAGATTCATATATGTTGATAATATAAAAATAGAGCCTTAGTTTTGATGGTTAGTTTTCCGAGTGCTTCAATTGATGAAAATTACTTGAAGAGTTTGATTAGTGCCTTGCTCATTTTCATATTAAAAGTTTAAAAGAGAAGAACCAATTGTACGAAGCAAAGGTTATCATACTACAGAGATACACATAAGATTGCTATTATAATTTTGGCTAGGAATCCCATTCCTATTGGGATAGTGTGATACACATTGGATTAATGATTGAAATTTAGCTACTTTGCCTACATGTGTTATTGAAATTTTTACACAAAGGTTGCAAATTCAATATCTAGCTCGTTGGTGTTACCATACTTCATTTCATGCTTGGGAAGGCTCAATTCCTAGGCATTGAGATTGAGTAGTATGTATTAGTATTAAATTGTTTATTCAAAGTTCTACTTTTTTGGTTTTGGCACAATCCTTGGTCTTCTTGGATTACTGAGCTATCAAAGAAATTGTGAAAATACGTGGCAAGGAAGAAGTGTGAGAGATGGCTAAGCTTCATGATCAGGAGAGGTTTTTTCCCGTGGTATGCATTTATAGTTGAGTAATAATTTGAGGAGTTACTAATTAGGCCTGAAAAGATGCGTTGTTGATAATTCATATTTTATAAAATGAAGTTTTATGGATTTCCAATTAATTTATCATGAAGTTTTAGGCACTTATTGCATGAACTATATGTAGTTTCATTTGAAGTGTTGTTTTAATATAAGAGTGGTGTGGAAAATACTAAAAGGATCAAGTTTCTTGAGATCATTCACTTGCATCTCTTTAAAATTTTCAATGGGTGTGTGTGTGAATCCTCGATAAAGAATAGATGTAGATCGAGCACTTGAGCATGAGTTTTTTCTCCCTCTTACAAAGCATTAAAGAAGGCAAGATCCAAAGAAAATTTTAAGGATCTGTATTTGTCTTAAAGTGTAGAAACCTTGGCAAATCTTACTAATTCTTAAAATGCCAACTAGAAAATGTCTGGCAATACTTTTGTAAAAATATTAAAATATCTAATGATTTTATAAAGTTTTTATAAATTTTGTCGTTTTTTTAATTAAAATAATTTTATCTTGTAGAATTTGGGTGAATGGTTTTTGGAAAAAAGGAAATTGGTGAATCATCTAAAAAAAGGATAATTACCAAAATGGTGAAATTTAGCCCTTAAAATTTTCCCTTCCAAGATCTTCTAGCAAGGAATATACTTTAATTGAGTTATTTGTCCAAGCATCCAACAATACTAGTTGACGAAGATGCTAAAACCTACATGTTCTTTTAAGCTCCAAGATTGATGACACGATATTCCCAAATGGTATACCTTGTGTATGAAGGTATTTTTCAAGGCTTTTGTTGTAGTCTTTACTACGATTTTGGAATTGTATTCTATATTGGTTGGAATTCCTTTATCATTTTTTGACTTGTATCATCATTTATGTATTGCTATTGTTTTGTCAACTAGGGGAAGAAATTAGCTTTTGTGTTGATAAGTTCAAAATCTTAATGAATATTACATTATCGGTTAATAGATGATGTCAATTAGAAAATGTTTTTCATCTTATTTAGTGTATTAAAGATGGTTGAAATTTCATTTCACATCATTATTACATCTACTAATTTTCACCACTTTTAACAAATCATCCAAGTTGAGGTGGAGATGGCTCCTTGCATGCATCAAAGCAACTCTGTAATCATGAGGTTATATTGAATGAAACAATACTATCTTTTCCCCATTGTTTAATGATATGTTATACATTTATATATGTGCCATAATCTCCAGAATTAAAACATTACAATAGAAATTACATTAGTTTGCAGGTTTACATATTTTGTTAAATTTACACCCATGATATTGTGGCAATGACACTCAAACCTTTATTGTGGCAACTTATGATATTGTGGCAATGACATTCAGTGGAAGATTCACCAAGACTTTATCATTTTTTATAATTCAATGAAAGATTCACCGAGAATTTACAAGATTTTATAATTCAACGAAAGATTTACTAAAAAATTATATATACATATTACACTGTTGATAAAATAACCTTCAAATTTTCCTAAGTATCATGGGAATTCAACCATATATTATACTTATATACTTATAGATTATTCTTAATTTTTTCACTATCCAAAAGTAATAGCATTGGTTCCAATCACCACATTCAATAGCATGAATAACAAAATGAGAATGAATCATTTGAGCTTAACAACACACATATGAGGTAGAGCTCACATAAATGTACCCACCATGATTTCTACTATGTAATACACAAACTACAAGCAAAAGAAAACCTTTCTTGGCTTCCAAACCTCACAACTCCCCTCTTGTTCAAAAAAATAAGAAGTATATCTCGCATTAATCCTTATACTTCACCCTTTTCTCTCTTCTTCTACTACTACATTATCTATTATTTTCCATTTTTCTTCTCGTTTTTAAGACTCAATTACCTCCTCAACCTTATCTCTAGATAAATTAAGGGTTATTGTATAACAAAGATGGAGTTCTTCCGAGGTCCATGTTGGTGTTGTTATTTTGGCAAATTCTATAAGTAACATCAATGGTTCAAATCACCACATTCAACAAAAGGAATAACACAATGTGAGTGAAGTCATTGAAGATGTCAACCCACACTTGAGGCAAAGCTTATATAATTATCCCCAACAATATTTCTATCATGCAATAATGAATTGCAAGCAAAATAAATCTTTTCTTTGCTTGGCTTCCATATCCCACATCTTCCCTCCTAGTCAACCAAAAAAAAAACTATATAGCTTGTTTTATTCCTTACATTTGATCCATCTATTCATTAATTATAATAACAACTTTGAGCCATTATATCTCCACATAAGTAATACAAATTATATGGAGATCATCCCATACAAAAAGGATGAAAACAATTACGAAGGATGCGGGCAAGAAGGAAGGTGGTGGTGGTGGGGAGAAGAAGGATGGTGGAGAAAGCAAAAAGGAGCGAATGATGGTAAGAAGGGTGGTGACGAATATGAAGGTGACGGTGAAGACAATAAGTGTGAATGAAATAAAATGAAGTCTATATTCTTAGATATGACATTGAGCATATCTTATGAAGGTCTTATCAAGCCCACCAAAATCAGATAAGTTGATAGGGAATAATTGTTTAACATGAATCTAGGCTAGGTGGTATATGATGATACTAGGTGCTTAATATCATATTGAATGGTGGTTTTCCCTTTTTATTGTAGTGCATTAGCTCATACTTTGAATATAAGAGATGGGTTTCAAGAAGGATGTATGCTTGTCTAAATAAATAAATGCATGCTTGCAACCTCTTGTTCTACATTATTCCCTTCACAATTCCCTTATGACTCTTTACATTACTTTATATCATTCCCTTAATAATGACCTGATGATTCTTCACATTGGGCTTGCAAATTGTATTCTTGTTAATGATTTGTTGGAACTCCCTCGAAGAATAATGTTGGAATTGTGTGCAATTATGACAACAATTTCACAACACATAACCTTTTTATTAATATAATATCATAACATTGATATGATGTTAATATAATGTTATATATTTATTCATAAGACACTACCTTGGCACAACACAATGCATATGATGGATGACAAATTATAGTGATGCAGGAACGACACAAATACGTTGCAACTAAGATGCACACTGATGTAGATATGACATAAGGAAAAATAACAAACTTTTTGAATGTTTTCGATGTTGTACTTATGATGTAAAATCTTTTTGCAAAATCCTCACATGCATTAGAGAAAAAAAATGATTAGGGGAAAATGCACTATAGTGATGCAAATAAGTGACACTACAACCTCGTATTGTAGTAGTGGCATAACTTCATTAACCTTAGATGAGGCAAGTAAACATACATAGGATACATAACCAAAACTATCCACTCATATGCTCATGCAATCAGATTTACCCTTTGATGCTTTAGGCAAAAAATCATTCATATCTTATGAAAACTTGCATAAGGATTTATAATATCATTGCGATGCTATATGTAACAATATGTCAATATGATTGTCTTTAAAATCCTTTGATACTGCTCTTTTTTCCTCATAGTGCCACCTCACGTCATATGGGAACAAAAGCCTTTCCACATCTATGATGGACCTTAGTATCCATTAAATTGAGCGCACAAATGTGTCATTTTCTCTAATACACCATCGTGTTGTCAAGCAAAACTTGATGTTATTGTTCGGTGGCAACACTGGTCGGTGATCATTTGTACATGCAAATGCTTTCATACTCACCACCATTGTATGCTTGGATTCACATTGTGCATGGGATGTCACAACGATTCATCATCCTTAATGTCATGGCAAGGCTACAATAAGAACCTTCAACATATCAAATCTCTTCAACTAGAATAGTGAAATCATATAACTCAAGGAAAGTATTAATGCAATATGGGTTTGTGATTATTTTTGAGTCATGAAAATTGAAACCCCATGAAACCAATTATGTAATTCATGATATGGAATTAACTTCTATTATTCATGCTTTGAAAATGTGGCGACATTATCTACTGGGTATAATATTTTTGTTGAAGACTGACAACATTAGTCTTAAATACTTCTTTGAACAACCAAATTTGAATGCAAGACAAGCAAGATGCTTGGCTTTCCTTAGTGAGCACGATTTCGAAACAAAACATATAAAAGGGAAAGAAAATAAGGTAGTAGATGCACTCAGTAGGAAGTTAAATGCAATATTTAACAACAATATACAATATGATTTAAAACATAAAATTGTAACAACAACATAAAAAATGAGGAATACATAAAAATTCGTGAAAAGTGTCGAAATAATCAGCTGACTATCAGAGAAACAAAGTTTAGTTGCAACAAGGAAAATCTAATCATGTATAAGAACAAAATTTATGTACCAAACAATGCATAATTGAAAAATTTGATACTAGAGGAAGTGCACAAGAAACCATATTCAGGTCATATTGGTTGTCAAAAGACAATAACAACCTTAAAGAAAGAGTATTTCTGGCCTAGAATGAAAACAAAAGTAGTTGAATAATTTGCTAGGTGTCTAGAGTGCCAACAAGTTAAGGCTGAGCACCATCACCTGGCTGGATTATTACAACCTATACCTATTCCAGAGCGGAAGTGGGAAGTAATCAGTATGGATTTCATCACTGGATTACTTGTAACTAAAAAACATAATGATTCCATAATGGTTGTAATAGACAAACTTACAAGAGCTACACACTTTATTCCAGTAAAATATACTCACAAGGCTATAAATATTGCATAGATTTTTATGAAGTAAATTTTTAGGATGCATGGTCTACCTAAAACAATAATTTATGACAAAGACAAAAAGTTCACTTCCAACTTTTGGAAGATCTTGTTCAGTGGGTTGGATCCCCAACTAAGTTTTAGTACCACTTACCATCCTTAGACTTACGGACATACCAAAAGGAGTAACCACATTGTCGAGGATATGTTGTGAATGTATGTCATGGACTGCCCAACTAAGTGGGAGGATTATTTTCATTTAGTTGAGTTTGCATACAATAATGGTTATCAACCATATTTAAAGATGAGTCCTTTTGAAGTGTTATATGGCAGAAGGTGTCGAACACGTGTTAGTTGGGACAAACTAGTGGACATGATCATCTTAGGACCAAACATGTTAAAGGAAATGGAAACAATAGTTCATAAAGCAAAACAAAACTTGAAAAGAGCACATGACACACATAAGAGTTATGTAGATCTAAAAAGGATACACACATAGTTTAATGTTGGAGGTCATGTCTACATAAAAGTGAAACCCATAAACAGTTCGTTTAAACTTGGAAAAAGCTCTAAGTTGTCACCACAATATTGTTGGCCTTTTGAAACGTTGTCCAAAGTAGGACCAACTTGCACTAGTGTCCAATCTGAAGGTACACAATGTATTTCATGTTTCATTATTAAAGAAATATATGCATGATGTAACTCATATTGTTAATTGGAATGTGATCTAGGTGGAACCAGAAGGCGAGTTCCAGGTGGAATCACTACACATTCTCGACAGGAAGGAAACTATGTTGTGGAACAGAGTCATCGCCCAGGTTAAAGTGCAGTGGTGGCACTTTAGTCCTAAGGAGGCCACTTAGGAAATGGATGAAGCTATGAGGAAATCTTATCCATTTATGTTCCAGAGCTCAGATGCTCGGATGAAACAACGAGAACAACGTTTATTTCAAGGAAGGAAGGATGTAATATCCCTCCAATTTAAATATTTGAATAATTTTGAATAATTGTAATTAGTGGATTATTATGTTGAGATTTTGGTCATCATAAACATTTTAAGATGAGAAAACATATGGGTAAATATTATTTTAATTTTATTTTAAATTACTTGAAACAAATTGATGAGAGAACCCAACTATAATAAGAGTAATTCTTTATTCCATGGGAAAAGTGAAAAAACGATAAAAACCACCAGGGTAAATGTTGTATGGTGTAGGCATGACATTGTTGAATACTTGCTCAAGTTATGTAATTACCTGGAGAATAAAGAATTAGGCTCGGGGGTGACATGAGCAAGTAAGACTTGGTTGCTTTGGTATGAGGTTGCTCTGGTCTAAGGTTGGGAGGAGCTGGATTCTCTCCTCATTTTGTCCCCAATAACTCATTTTGGTTAAGATATGTTGTTTTATATTTTATCTCTGTTATTATTATTTTTTGACAATTTCTTCTTTAATAGTTGAAGTGATATT
>ML814487.1:216171-227649 GCA_009831015.1 Picea engelmannii | reverse complement strand
GAGTCCCTTCTTCCTCCAAGGGAAGGCTCTTGGACCCTCACTAGTAGCTCTTCTTACAAACAAAGAAAATGAAAATGGTGATGAAAGAACTCTTTGCAAATCCACTCAATGGAGAGGTGGATTGCTCAATGAAATGGTGTCAATGTGCTCTTGTCAAGGATGGAGTCCTTAAAACAATATAGGCATCCTAACATTACTTAGAATTCCTTGAGAAAATGAGGTACATTCATGGCTTTTTATAGCATTGCTTTGGGCTTTTGTTTAACTGCCTTGTAGTGTGAAAAGAGGCCATTTAGGGCATTTTTAGGTCTTTGACCAGCCCACCATTCGGATCCAGCCCGGATTTGGAGGTCAAATCAGCTTGGGAGATGAACCATAAGTGGTTGGGAGGCCGACCATATTCATAAATGCGTCGTTTAGCAGGTGCGCGGATTTTTGCGCTAACAGGCGCGCATCGTGCGCGTATGCGCGCTTTCTACGTTCCTGTTCCGTGCATGTGCGCACGCGCCCAACTTCTGTAAAGCGCTCTTATATTTTTTCACTACTTTGTATAGTTTTTGACCTTTTTTGAATGTTGTGATATTAATTCAGGGCCATGAATGACTTCATTATTGTTTGACGATGCTGAGTTCTTGTAACCATCTGCGGACAAAATTTCAGTGATAACAGATGCCCCCTGATGGATGAGGTTAGGAGCATACGTATAGCCGAAATCCATCAATGTTTCTTCTACTGGGAATGTTGTTGTAAGATAGAGCAATAGTGGGATCGTTTAGAGCGATCCGTTTGGAGAAAAAAGGAACTGGTAGGACCCGATCTTCCATGAGGTGTATAAAATAGAAAATTGTGTACAAACGAGGCGGGCATGCCCCATGATCGTGTTATGTAACTCTGGAAAAAGATGAATGAAGTGTTGGTGTAGACAACTGCAGCGCCCTCGGGGGCGGTCATGATAGAGGCAGAAGACAATTCTGCAAATGAACCTGCTCTGAATAGTTGGCATTGATCGCGGTAATAAGTAGCAGCGATGGTGTGGGCATTGAGAGCCCTGCCAAGTTCAGAGGTCTTCGACAAATAAAAGAACTAACTGCAATAGTCGCAAAGTAAGACCCACCGTAACATGAAAAAGTGTTGGCGTCGAATGTTACGGAGGTCAATGACAGCAGGGAGCAATGGTGTTTTTTCCCTATGCCGTCCGAGATCACTCATTGAGTGGAGAATGAGAATCAAGATACTGTCGCCCTTCCGGAAAATGGTGCTGATGTCGACAAAAGGGGACGCGACTCCCAGAAGAAAAGGGCTTCGTGAAATATACTGAGGTAAGGAAGTGGCAGAGGTACATGGACAAAGTCAAGAAGTGGGAAGACTCAAGACTTCCCTTGGTTGGAGGATGTATGAGATAAAAAGTGGCCACAACCGTTTAACGAGGTCGAGTGTCAGAGGGACGACAAGACCGGTGATAAGTTGTGCCAGAGGCGGGACAAGGTGAACAAATTCAGAGGGTAGAGGTAAGTGACCTATGGGGTACTCTGAAGATATGGACGATGCCAGCAAGGGTAGATGATAAGTAACGCTCCAACCAAGGGTGACATGGGTTGCATGTGGCCAAAAGGAAGGAAGCAAGTTGCCAAAGGTGACGACAAAATAAAATGTAATGACTGGAAATAAAGGTGTTTGTACAATAAATAACGAATAATTGGGTAGAAACGTACAAATACAGAAACGGGTGCCCCAGTGTGATATGGGTGGCCCACGTAGGGCATAATGTGCTTGGAAGACTGATGAAGGGTGGGGGCCCCATTGGTGAGTTTCTGTATGAGATAGGTGAAATGAAGGTAGGTTCGTAGATGGGCAAACTGATTGTGGATGAAATGGAAGGTTCATGAGACTGTGGAGGTGCAGGTAAAAAAATAGAATCATACAGAGATAATCTGGGAGCCTGTGTGGAAAAGCTAGCAAAATGAGGAGAAGGAGTATGTGGCTATTTCACGACATGATGAAAGACTAGCGAGACTCCCATCCCTAAAGGGTAAAGAAAAACAACATGAGTGTCAAAAAGTGGCAAAAGGTGCTATGAATGAGACAACTCATGTGGGTAAGAATGCTACCGGATAACAGTACCGAAGATGCAAAATGGAGGTGTGGGTACTGCAGAGCCGGGAATGGGGATCCTAGAGGTAAACATCAAAGGGTGTGACTGGAAATGTAAATGCGATACAACGGGAAAGACTACATGCCAGTGCTGAGTATATACCTGAAGGGGTTGTGCTGATGGATGATGAGCAAGTACCTGCACACATGAAAACCAAATACCCAAAGTGAACAATATCTGAAGAGAATCTAAGATATGAGCATGTATTTGATAAATGTGACTATGCATGTGCATACCTGACCATGATATGAAAAAAAGGCGCCCCGGGGGCTCATGATGAAAAGCGACCCAGGGACTGCTTTGATGTAGGTGACGGGATGCTGATCCCGTGGCTGAAGACGGTTTGACAAACGAACACCTTGGGCTCCCGGAATGGTGAGTGGAAGTTTGGCAAAAGGCCTATATATAGTTGTAGGGCCCACATTGCCACCTCATTTGTACCTGCTGCAATAGTGACAGGACAAGCAGTTTTCAGAGGAAATTTGGAGATTCGGGGAGGACGAGGCATCCGATTGACGATCTGCGAGTATCAGGTTAGTGGTCTGATCATCCTGCATAGAAATAGGTTTTCATTTTTTGGGCAGGGGCTGTACAGGGGGGCGTACAGAGGTTTTTAGGGGGTATGGGCCCCACATGCGCGGGTGACATGGTGATAGGCGTGCATGCATGCGCGCCTGTCCACTGGATAGACACGCATGGGGGCATGGGAGAGGGAATTTAAGGCGCGCCTGAAGCGCGCGCCTGTGAGTTGAACAGGCGCACACTAGTGCGCACCTGTGGGGTTGATAGGTGCGCACCTGTGCGCGTCTGTATGGTGAACAGGCGCGCATATGGGCACGCCTGTGAAGCAAACAGGTGCGCACTAATGCGCACCTATGTAGTGCACAGACGTGCGTCTATGCGCGCCTGTGTAATGAACAGGCGTGCATGTGTGCGTGCCTGTGTAATGAACAGGTGCGCATGTGTGCGCGCCTGTGGGTAACAAAAACCATGCCTAGGAGGTAAGATTGAAGGGTAAAAAATGAGTCTTTTTGATATTGTTGATGGTTGCATGAGCTAATACAGGGCTTTGTGTTGTCTGCAGGTGGACGGTGGTGACGATGCCAGTGCAGTGGCAAGAGCGAGACTGGGCCCAGTTGCGAGATGTCGTGGCTATTAAGGGTCCCGGTGTGCGTGCGACTTTGGCAACCTGTGGGTTGCTAAAGTTTTTTGAGTGCCCGTTGATATGGGTACAAGAGTATCTTTTACAGTTCCTGATCTAGATGTGGAGTCCGGAGTTTCATTGCTTCCTCGTACGAGGAGAGCAGATCCCCTTCACTGCGGTGGAGGATATATATTTCTTGACTGGGCTCCCCTTTTGGGGAACGCCCCTGCTGGCGGAGCCGGTGTTGCCTAGGAATACTTTGCTCGCTGATGTTGGCCGGAGATATTGTTCAGGTCAGAACTTTATGTCTGGGACGGTGGTGAGCATTTCAGCGATAGATTCCCTAGCGCATCATTGTATAGCAGCGATGATTGTACGAGTATATGGGTCAATGGCGACCCAGCAGATCAGTGGTGGCCAGCTTCTGGTGCTGGAGAGAGTGTTGGATGGTGAGTGTTTCGCTTGGGGGCTGACGCTGCATGCTAGGATGGTGGCGCAGTTGGACCACTGTCAGTCTACTGATGCCGGGGAGTTTTCTTTCAGGTCCATCCTAGTGGCCTGGTTTTTAGAGAGGGTGCCGATGTTGCGCTCGAGGATTCTTCTGGAGATTCTGGGGGCACGAGAGCCGCGGTTGAGGCGGTGGTCTACAGTTTTGCTTCGTCATGGTGGTGGAGAAGGTGGCCACTTCTTTTCAGCAGAGGCGGAACAGGTATGGCGGCAGATGCCGCAGGTGATACTTCAGTACCCCTATGCTGGGGTGGACTTCCGGGGTGACCCGGACATGGTGCTACCTCCAGGGGAGGTTTTTGACCATTGAGGTATGTTTAGTATTGGTGTGCATGTTTTGGTTTATTTTATTGTTTTGAGATAGCAGTCCATATGCATATGATATAGATGCTGATGCTATCTGTTGTTTTTTTGCATGTACAGATGTGGCACCTCGTGGGCGCGAGGTGGAGATGTGGAGAGCGTCGGCTCGTCGAGAGACAGAGAGATTACCACATGGAGAGAGATGTTGGCGGTAGGATGCCGCGAGGTGATCAGCTGAGCCAGAGAGGGCAGCGAGGAGGCACCGGTTCGATGACCCTGGTGAGGGGCCATCACACGCTCCTCTGGCGGCGGCCGGAGTGGATTTTGATGACATACGCCGTCGTCTGGAGACAGTTTTACAGGATGTTCCTGAGGGCATGTGGACGCGCATCCAGGACAAGAGTTTCCTGGAGCAGTGTGTAGGGGTACCGCCGCCATGGCAGGCCATAGTGCGACGAGAAGCAGTGCTTGCTGCTATGACGAGTGGACGCCTGCCGCCGGGGCAGGAGGGTCCTGTGGGTGGACCACCACCGCCTAGGGCAGGTGGTGGTGGGATGCCTGAGGGAGGAGCAGGTGATGGCGCGATAGAGGCACCATGAGTGGTGCATGATGTATATCTTTTTTTTTGTTGTATATAGGCTGGTGAGCCCATTTTTGTACCGAGGTGCTGCATTGGCTTGCGGACACATGTATTTTTGTATGTAAACATTCGGATGGCCTGATGGGCCTTTATATATACATGAGTATACATATTTGAGATCCTGATGTTGTCTACATGTTTTTTGTTGATGTTGTGAGTACGTCCATTCGATATATATGCTGTGATAGGTTTTTGTGATATGTTTATGTATGTGTAGCTTGATGTGATATATGCCAATCTAACACTATGTTAGCTATGTGATCTATTATTTGATTCAATTGTCTTGGAATATGTGTAAATGTAATGGAATCAAAATGTCGAGATAAAAGCCTAACCTGCAGGTATTTGATCATGGACACGATACACATTATTGAGCTGGAGAACGACTAGTTAAGAGTCGAGAAAGACGCTAAGGTGACGAATATGATGATGTTGGGTGTCGGCCAGGAGGCCAATGACAGCAGTGTATTCGGCTTGGTTGTTGGTTGCTGACCCTAAACATATTCCGCTTGAATGGAGAATTTCATGTGAGGGGGTGTAGAGAGCCCAAGTGGTCGAAGCGAGATTTTGTGTCCAATGGCTGGCGCCGTCGGCGTAACCAATGTGGTAGGCTGGTGGAGGAAGCATCTGTCAATAGCACAAAGGATAGTTTAGATGAGAGGGGATTAGAAAAAAGATTAAAAACGCTAGAAAAATAAATAACCTAAAGTAGAATGACTACTTTTAAGCGTAAAATTTCTTGAGATACAACCCATTGACGGGTTCCTTGAGAGAGAGGCCTTCGGGGGAGGCCAAGATGTATGCGCCTTTGGTGAGGCAATGTTGGATAATGTAAGGGCCATGCCAAAGTGATTTGAATTTGCCGTGGCCAAAGGTATCATGAGCGATATCATAAGCCAGGACGAGGTCGCCTTCGCGGAATGATCGAAGGTTGACATGGCGATCAAAGGTAGTCTTGGAACATTTTTTAGCTGCCTCGTTGTTCTGTAAGGAAGATTGACGATCTTCATCCAGAGACTCTAAGTTCAGCAAGCGCTGCTCCATTGGAGCAGTGTCAGGTAATAGCTCAATTGCGGTGCGTAAGGTGGGAATTTCGCACTCGATGGGAAGAGTTGCCTCGACCCCATGGACTAAATGGAACGGTGTGAAACCGGTAGAGGTCTTCACAGCCATTTGATAAGCCCATAGCGCAGAAAATAACATATGATGCCAATTAGTTTTATGTTTATCAACTGTGCGCTGTAACATGGTCTTGAGGACTTTGTTAACTGCCTCGACTTATCCGTTTGACTGAGGGTAATATGGTGAGACAAACTCGTGAGAGAAGCCTAACCGAGATGAGAGTTCAATGAAGATCTCATTCTCGAAGTGTTTCCCATGGTCGAAAATGAGTTGGAGGGGTACTCCAAAGCGGGATATGACGTGGTTAAAGAAAAAACGCGTTGCAGTGTCAGCGGTATTGTTGAAAGTGGGCATAGCTTCGGCCCATTTGGTGAAGTAGTCAACGACGACAATGATGTATTTGTGACCATTGCTGGAGGGTGGATTACAAGTCATAAAGTCGATGCCCCATTTGCAAAAAGGGTCGGCTGTAATGACAGGGTGGAGAAGAGCGGGGGGAGCCCGGGCTTTGTTGGTGTAGAGCTGACATTGCTCACATCGTTTCACGGCATGAATGCAATCATGAAACAAGGTAGGCCAAAAGTAACCGGCTCAGATAATCTTTTGAGCAGTGGATATACCCAAAAGATGGCCCCCACATGTGCCGCTGTGGCAGTCGTTTAAGACTCTATCGGCCTCGTCAATAGTCAGGCATCGACGAAGAATGGTGTCGATGCCCTGCCAGTATAGGATGTCTCCGATGAGAAGGTAGTGGGGGGCTTGATGGAGAATACATCAACAATCATCCCATGACAGGTGGTTACCGAACTTTTGAGTTCGGAGGTAGACGAGAAGGTCGTCATACCAAGGATCATCCGAAGTAATGTAAAAGAGATGTTCATTGGGAAAGTCGGTATTGACGGGGGTGTTGGTGGCGTCAAAGGGGAGGGTCGTGACAAGTTCGGCGAGAATGAGGGCCTTCTTACTCTTAGGTGTTGAGAACTCGAGGTCGTACTCCTGAAGGATAATGATCCATCAAGCGAATTTTCCGTTAACTTTCCGACGACTGAGCAAGTACTGCATAGGGTTGGAATCTGCGATGACCTTTGTGGTGCGAAGCAGAATGTAATGGCGCAGTTTCTGGACTGCGAGGACAACTGCAAGAGCAAGTTTCTCTTCATGTTTATACTTCAAGGGTGGTCCTGAGAGGTTCTTACTAATGTAGTAAATGACGTGTTCCCGATTTTCATCTCCGAGATGGACGAGGACGCCGACTACTGATACAGTTGATGCTGATACGTAGAGGATGTAGTCATGATTATAGTTAGGTGCACTAATTAAAGGGGCATTTGAAAGCGCTTCTTTAAGGTCGTCAAATGACTATTGGGCGTGGTCGTCCCAGTGAAATGGGATGTCGTGACGTAGTAAGCGAAGGAATCCATGTGCACGTATGGCATAATCCGGGACAAAGCGTATAAGAAAGTTAGCTTTGCCCTGAAGACTCTGAAGTTGTCATAAATTCCGAGGAGGTGGAATTTCAGTGATAGCTTGGACTTTGAGGGGGTCCACGGTAATACCACTTTGGGAAACAATAAAATCGAGGAGGCACCCGACGGTGACACAGAACACACACTTGAGAGGATTCAAGAGGATGTTGTACTGACGACACCGTTGAAAGATGATTCGTAAATCATCGAGAGGCTGGGTGTGTTTCTTGGATCGAGCTGTGAGGTCGTCCAAGTAGGCGAGGATGATTTTAGCCAGATCGTGGAAGATGTATGTCATCGCCCGCTGGAAAGTTGCACCGGCATTTTTTAAGCCAAAAGGCATGACACGATATGCAAAGGTACCCCACGGGGTAGTAAATGCAGTTTTATATTGATCGGATGGGTGGATTTGGATTTGGTTATAGACAGAGAATCCATCCATAAAGGAGAGAGCCTCGTTGTCGGCGCAATCGTCGATAATCTGATCAATGAAAGGCCTTGGAAAGTTGTCTTTTGAACATGCGTTATTGAGATCGCAAAAGTCTGTGCAAACGCGGATAGTGCCCTGTTTTTTGTCGACGGGTACAGGGTTGGAAACCCATGAAGTGTAAGCGATGGGGTAAATAAACTCGACCGTGCGTAATTTGTCAATTTCAGCTTTGATAGCCGCGGCTTTGGATGGGTGTAGTGGTCGTTGTTTTTGGTGAACTGGTGTGATGTTGGGCCAGGTGTCGATGCGATGTTCGACAATGGAGGGATCGAGGCCAGGCATTTTCGTGTATGACCAGGAAAAAATATCCCTATATTCCTGGAAGAGGGATTTATATGCGTCGATTTCCTGAGTAGTGCAAGCAGCTCCAATGATGATTTCTTCGACGATGCCATTTTTAATGGAAATGTCGATTTTGATGGTGGGGGAAATGTTGGCCATGTTGCCTTCTTCAAACGCATCAGGGGCAGGAATGGGATTGTTGAACCAATCGATAGGCCTGGATGGGATAAAATCTTTGGTTTCGATTGTGTAAATGGGGTTAGGAGGCATGGGGGCTTCCTGTGGAGAGAAGAGTGCGTGATGATGTAGCGCATCCCAGGGAGAGTCTGGGCGGTTTAGCTCTTCGATTATTTCCTCGTCGCATTGGAAACGTCGGGAATACAAGGGGTCGTGAGGAGTGATCTCGGTGATAGTGTGGTTGCCCCCTGATGAAGAAGTAGGGGGAACAATGCTAAGAGATGGGGATGGTTCACTCGTCATAAACCATATATTGAAGTACTGAGGGGTACCCGTGGTGGTTGGGTGGAGAGTGTCCATAGGGGAATGAGTAGGAGAATTGGGGGGGTTGCGGGGTAAATCCTCAGAGACGTCATATAAGAACCATGGAGGTGTTGGGAGTGCTTCGGGCTTGGGAGAAATGACATGAAAATCCTCTAGTGACGAGGTAATGTCAATTATCGCCTCTGCGGGTCGGTGAAGCAGGGCCAATTGATGTTGCCTGTATTCAAGGATCATAGGACACTGATATGTAAAATGATATAATGAATCGCAGAGAGAGCAAGGGCGTCTCATACGTTCATTGACAAAAGTGGTGACATAACGAATGTCAGTGATATTTGTTGAAGAGGACGTAGCCAGGCGTGGGTTGTTCTGGAAGTTCTGGCGTACAACCGCTAAGGTCTGCCTAAAACGTGGTAGTGCTGGGAAATTATGGGTGTAATGGCCATACTCTGAACATATAGCACAAGCGTATTTGGTCCTCAACCCTTTACTACTGGAAGGGTGGATGGTAGTGGTGGGACTAGCAGTAGTGGCGGGTGTTGTGGGAGTTTGATTGAGGGGGATCAAATTCCGTAATTCAGGTAGTGATGNTACCCCTAGCTGTAGCCGAGAGTTTAGTGAGTGGGGGGGTGGTGGGGGTAAGGACGGGAATCGTCATGGGAAGTCCTTCCTTTGGGGGAAGGGATGGTCAAGGGACCATCTCTGGTGGGTGTAAATACCAAACTGGGATTACTAACACCATATTAGGTAGTGTGAGTGTTGCGGCTACGTTAAAAGCTTCTATACCTGGTGGAGGGTAAAAGAAGGGAATTTGAGTGAGGGGTTGGGGGACTGTCTCCCAAACGGGATTATGCCCCTGAGGGGATGTGGATTCGTGGACTGTTGAGGTCGACAAGTGCGCAGGAGGTTTCGGAGGGAGTGGTTATGCGACTGTTGGGACGTCAGGAATGACCAAAGCCTCCTGAGGAGGAAGAACATCCTCTGTGTGAGTTCTGTTAGATGATATGACGCATACCTGATTAGTAGGATGAAGGAGTGGCGGTGCTCCATGGTACGTCCCTAACAAGGATGGATCTTTGAAAATCCCAGGACCCATCTCTATGAGTGGATATGCATCTGGGTTTGTGTGGATGAGAGGAAGAATGTTATCGAGGTTGGCAGATGGGTTAGGCTCATAATGTGAGACTTGGTCGATGGTCACGATCTTCCCATTGTGGAGGAACATCATTGTCTGAAAGACGGAAGATGCTACTGCCTTCATAGCATACATGTAGCTACGACCGAACAGGATATTATAATCGAGCGGGGCGTCGATAACTTCGATATCCATGAGAATAGTTTTTTCCCCGAGTTCAACGGGGACATTTTGGAAGATCCCTTCAGGAGAGGATGGTCGTCCGTCATAAGCTCGTAATGTGATGGCAGAGGGTATGAGTTCCAGGGAACCAAGTTTCTGCCATACGGTTTTGGACATGATGCACGTAGACGCACCTTCATCGATGATACACCGATGAACTGTGATGTTTTGTATTTTTACTGGTATTTGAAAAGCGATCAAGGCAGGAAGACGAGGTTCTCCGCTGTCAATATCGAAGGTGATGAATCGAGTATCTGCAGGGTCGACTGCCCCCAAGATGGAAAGTAGTGATTTCCGCTACGTAGGACAAGTCTGGAGGACTTCCAGGACTGACATGGCAACCGGGGATTGTGCTAAGTCGTCTACCAAGTTATAGTTATGAGCTGCCCTAGCCTGTGGGTTGTGGACATTCCTACGCAAGGGGATGCGAGGGATGCGTAGTGGTGGTTCGGCGGAAGGGCGTGGGATCACCAACGGGGGTCTCGTCGGTGTAGGGTTTGTCTCTGGAGAGATGGGAATAGACTCAGCGGGGGTATGATACTGACGATTACGGGTTTGCAGAAGGATTTCTTCCTCACTGGTGAGGAGAATTGTACACTCTGCTGGATTGTTGGGGTTGTGGTATTGGCCCACCTGATGTGGGGGATGTTGTGTGTCCTGTTGGGTGTTTATCACACCTTGATGTGGAATAGGATTTTGCAGCACGGTGGGAGGGGGTTGTTGCACGTATTGTTGTGGTGCCTGTTGAGGGGCAGGTTGTGCAGGAGAATGGGGAAGACTACCTGAGTCTTTTAACCATTTGAAATCAACGATCTGGGGGAAATGGTGAGTGTAATGACCGAACTCACCACAAAGGGCACAAGGGAAGATGGTTTTAACATTATTTCTCCCTTGGCGTTTGTTATTATTGCCCCCTTGGGGGTTTTGGTTCCCTTGGTTCTAGTTTCCCCCAGTGGGTTGGTGTTGTGGGGGTTGATTCCCGCCTTGACCTGGGTTGTTGTTATTCCTGTTCCGTCCTTTCTTCTTGACATTTTTCGATGGATGAGTTGGGTTGGCTATATTCAACTGTTCAAAACTTTGGTATTGTTGAGCAGCAAAAGGTTGAACAAAATTTACCCCCGCATGTGGATGTGGGGGAGCCATGGGTTGTGGAGGACCAGGAAATGGAAAGTATGGATTCTGTGGTGGTACCAGTCCATAAGGTACATAGGAAGGCATAGTGCTTTCACTAGTAATGTAATTTGATGTTGAGGGAGTACCACTGTTTGTGGGAATGGGTGGATGTATGGGAGGTGCCAGTGGTGGTCCACTGATGGGTGGAGGTATAGCAACAGGGTATGGTTGTTGATAAGGTGGTGGGGGGTAATAAGGAGTGCCCCCATATGCTAGTGGGTATTGAGGTGTTCCATACATCGGTGGTGGTTGGGGTTGTGGACCATGGTGTGTGGTGGCACCTATTAGTCCGTCTGCTGAGTGAGACATCCCAGGTTTGTCTTGGCCAAATGGCACAGGTT
>ML814487.1:201680-214863 GCA_009831015.1 Picea engelmannii | reverse complement strand
TTGGTCCTTACAAGAGTTTGATTACCTAATTAACTAAGTGCCTTTGGTACAACCTTGCGTAATTCAAAATCCCTAGGAAGCTAGCATGTGGACATGTGGGTCCGTTACTATCCTTTTAACTCCCTATGGTGATGTAATCTAAGGAAATATTGAAATTATCGTAGATTGAACATGTGGGCATGTATGGGCCCGTTACAAACCTTTATACTTCCCTAGTGTTTTGATCTAAGAAAGCACAAATTCAAACACTATCCTATCTTTGTAGCATGTGGGCATGTATGGGCCCGTTACAATATTAAGATGTGTTTGAAAAAGAAAACTAAGACGGGTCCCGAGAAGGGCCGTTGTCCTCTCCTAAAGGTTTTAAGTTTTGTTAAGGGAGATGAAATTGTTTCACAATCTTTTTCTGATTCTCAAGGTCGCTTGAAGGCGCGAGAGAAGAGCATACTAAGCGATTGTAATTCAACTTCTAGTCCCAATGTAAGTTATATGTGATTAAAAATGATTTCCACCTTATATTATAAGTCAAAACAAGCCATCCATGTGGCAAAAAAGCAAAGATGGGAAATTTGATTTTATCCTCCTAAGTGCCTATGTGTGTTTGACTAACCCCTTTATATGATGAGGGGATTAAGTGTGGTGCTGCTTTAAAACATGCTTGACATCATTTTTAAGAAGGCAAATGGCCTTCCCCACATCCCAACAACTTACAATGTGAATTTTTTCTCAGATGTGCGGCCCCTAGTGAAGACAGAGGCGCACAGAGAGTTGGCGCGCGAACAGAGATGAGTCAGAAAGTGCATGCACGCATAGAAAGGTTGTCACTTAAGCGCATGTGCACACGATGCGCGTCTGTGGGCTATAATACTCGCGCACTAGTGACAAGCGGCCGAGAAGGAAAAATCCAGATGGATTTCTCTCAATTCTCCTTTGAATTGGATGGTTGGCAGGTCAACCTAGGCCAGTTAGTGTACCTGCAGGTTAATCAAACTAAAAGAAGAGAAAAATAAACCCAAATGAGGTAGGAATTTGATACCTTTCCCCAGTGGAGTCGCCAATCTGTTGCGCCTCTTTTGTCACCTTGGTGAGCAAATAAGAGGTGCTTGCAAGCTCAGTTGGGTCTGTTGAGCAGGACAGCTGTAGAGGAAAGAGTTAGACAAAGAAAAACAAAACTACAATTAAGAAATAAACTAATAAAAACTAAAATCATAAGCATAGGGACATAGAGATAACAAGAACAAAAGACCCATGTCACCAATGTTTGAGGCTTGATCTATTGATGAAAACAAAGCACCAAGAAGAAAGTGGACTATGAGTCCCTTCTTCCTCCAAGGGAAGGCTCTTGGACCCTCACTAGTAGCTCTTCTTACAAACAAAGAAAATGAAAATGGTGATGAAAGAACTCTTTGCAAATCCACTCAATGGAGAGGTGGATTGCTCAATGAAATGGTGTCAACGTGCTCTTATCAAGGATGGAGTCCTTAAAACAATATAGGCAGCATAACATTACTTATAATTCCTTGAGAAAATGAAGTGCATTCATGGCTTTTTATAGCATTGCTTTGGGCTTTTGTTTAACTGCCTTGTAGTGTGAAAAGAGGCCATTTAGGGCATTTTTAGGTCTTTGACCAGCCCACCATTTGGATCCAGCCCGAATTTGGAGGTCAAATCAGCTTGGGAGCTGAACCATAAGTGGTTGGGAGGCCGACCATATTCATAAATGTGCCATTTAGCAGGTGCACAGATTTTTGCACTAACAGGCACGCATCGTGTGCGTATGTGTGCTTTCTACGTTCTTGTTCCACGCATGTGCACGCGCGCCCAACTTCTGTAAAGTGCTCTTCAATTTTTTCACTACTTTGTATAGTTTTTGACCTTTTTTGAATGCTGTGATATTAATTCAGGGCCATGAATGACTTCATTACTGTTTGACGATGCTGAGTTCTCGTAACCATGTGCGGACAAAATTTCAATGATAACAGTGGCCAACTAACAAATACTCATCTCCATCTATATCTTCACATCACGAGTCTGATTGACCATTGTTCATTTTCATAATTAGCCAATTTTATGTCCGCGGGTTTGCGGGTAGGTGCTATCGAACTCTCATGCCCCATGTTCGGGGTATACATCTTGCACCCAAAACTTCGATGATCTACAATTCGAACCCGGACCCCTCAAACTCGAAAGCCTGAATCTACCTATGATGACTCCATCTAACCAACCTGTCTTTCCATACTTAGTAGAGTCTTCAAAGTTTCGCGGGTTCATGGACTCCCGGGTTCACAAAAGTTTGAAATCATTTTTCACTCCCCTCCATCCCCGCCACCTTTTGCCCTTCCCAATGCACATTAATTATTATTTTACTAGTGACAACTCACTAGGTGGGTTCGAGAATATTGGCATTAATAAGTGGAAAGCTTGAGAACATCTCCCATTAAAACGCATTAACGGGCAAATATTATGGGATCTGATGACTTTTTTGTGTCCATCTTGAATTGGCAAAAATTGTTGGTTATTTTTTTTTTTTTAAGGCATCATCATAGTAAGAATGCAATATTGTGATACCCCATTGTCATCCACAAAGATGTTGATGTCATGTCCCTTTTTAATACTGTGCATATATTACAGGTTGTCATATTTGAGAATATGCTTGCATATGGAAATGTTAACTCATATTTTCTCTATCGCCTATGTGTTTCAACAAACTTTGTGAGATGAAAACACCCTTCAAATTAGAACATGTTTTACATTTGGGCCAAAAAAAATAGTATTAAAATAAAAATATGATTGGTAATTGAATAACTATAGACAAATTCTCTTTGTACCTGAACCTGAGTTTGTCGAGATCCAGCTTTATTCCATAGCTGAGAATGTTTTTCCCATTGTTAATATTTATGGTCGCGAGTTCCCAGATTGGTGCTATTGAACACTCATGCCCCATGTTCTGTGATATACATGTTGCACCCAAAAATTATGTGATCTACAATTTGACCCTGGACTCCTTGAACTCTCAAGCTTCACTCTACCTATGATGAGTTTTTCCTCGTCCGTCTAACTGCCCCACCTTTCCATACTTAGTCGATTCTTCACCTCTTCTTGTCCCAGATTCACGGGTTCACGGACTCCCAATTTCAGAAAAGTTTGAAAGCATTTATCGCTCTCGTCCATCCCCACTACCTTCGTACACTTCCCAATGCAAATTACTTATGCTTTTAATTGGTGACAATTCACCACACAGGTTCGAAAAGATTGGAATTAATAATTGAAAAGCTCAAGGACATCTCCGATTAAAATGCATTCAAGCAAGATATATGGAAGATTATATTATCATCCCCCGGTGTTCATTTTAAATACTATCAAGACACACTTACTGTCACATGTTGCAATACAAACAATTCTTCATCAAAGCATTATATTTTCTCACAGGCACCCCAGATGCGCTTCAGTCGCCTGCTATCGAATTGGCAAAGGTCAATATTATGGGATCTGACCTTTTTTTGTGTGGATCTTGAACTCAAAAAAATTGTTGCTTACTTTAGTTTTTTTAAGGCATTTTTCCCCGCCTTTCCATACTTAGTTGATTCTTCACCTCCTGTTGTCACAGATTTGCGGGTTCTCGGGCTTCTAGGTTCACAAAACTTTCAAATCATTTTTTGCACCCTTCCCAATGCACATTAATCATGCATTCATTAGTGACAACTCACCAGACATATTTGAAAATATTGGCATTAATAGGAGAAAAGGTCGAGGACATCTCCCATTAAAATGCATTAAACTAAGATTTACGAAAGATTATATTATCATCCTCCAACGTTCATTTTAAATACTTATTCCCATTTCCCTCTATCATCGAAAACTTAGGCTTTAAGGTTCCTTCCTTGTAATGTTCCTAGTCATCCACATGTGATACAACTTAGAGATTCCATTAGGCCCAATTTAAAGATGAGGGAATGGTTTTATGTGACGTCAACTTTGAGCGAAAAAAATTCTGTTAGCCAACAAAAACTCAGACAAAAAAAATTCAACTATCTTATGATTGGTATTCTCCCTGTATTTGATCCTTTGGTTGGTTGAAAGGCCTGCCTGAAGATTTGTATGTTGAACTTCTTTGTTTTTTTACTGGAAATTGGAAGGGACTTTCAAGTCACCTACAAAATGCTCCTTTGTTGAAGTATATAGCTTCTATTAACAACACAGATTTGGCAGGTGTATCAAATCCTGCAGACCAGACCAGAATTTATCTTTCGTCGAAGGAGTCGCACATATCATGGCTTACAAAATGGTCTGGAATATTCGGAAGTGACGCAAAATATTACTCCATGCATGAATATACTCAGAAGGAATTATAAATTTGGATCCTCACGAATGTGAGAAACTATATGAGTGGTTGAATCAACATCCAAAAATTATAGAAGTTTCTATGTCAAAGTTTGTTGAACGACTTATGGGTGTAGTAACAGACTTGACAAAAAGTGAGCTTCTTTGTCAAATTTTGTTCACTGACCTCTGGATGTAGTAGCAAACTCCACATACAATCAATTTTCTATCACTACTGCAAACTTTTTTCACTATTCCTATGAATATAATTGCACCTGGGTCGAAGAGCTTACTGCTCTTTGCAAGAATATTCTCCTAGTAGTTGAAGGTGGGTATATAATCAGAGAACGAGGCTCTCAAAATTTTCTGATGCATGCATCAAAAAGTAACTGGGAAAAGTTAATGGGAAGGAATTATGGACTATGGACTTTGCAACACTTTCTGAAGATTACTTTATACTACCACCTTCTGCAAGAAGTTTGACGTATTTAGGTAATGATTTGGTTTTTGAAGATAACCTTTTGCTACCACCTTCATGTAATGATTTTTTTTCATTCTTTATAAGAGACCTTGATGTAGTATATATTCCAGATCTATTTCCACCAAATATCAATCTTCCTGGTGTTTCCTGTGCTCTGAATAAGGAGAATGCATTTCTTTTGTTGCAATAGATCCGATATTTGAAAAAAATGGAAGTTGCTTGATGCTTGAAGTATTGACTTGTCTGGTTCAAATAAATCGCAATGGCCTCGCCGCAAGAATCTCTCGAGTTGTTCATCAGGATCATAGGTCGATAAGCACAAAGTGCCTTCCTGCTTGTAGAGTGGTTCCATCCCCAACTTGTGTTTGCATAGGTTCTTTTATTGCTACCTTGTTTATTTTTCCTGGTGGTGGATCCTTCTATCCCAACCAACATGATGGAAATAAAGTAGATCTAGGGAATTTGATCGCTTCCGGGGATCTGAGTTGACTATATATTAATTTTGGTTAACCTAAAAATGTTTATGTGTGCAACCTAATGTTAGACATAGAAAATACAATTTATTATTTTTTAAAATATAAAATAATGTATTTTTTTAACACATGACTGGTCGAAAAGTTTCAGGTGTTGTTTGGGATTCATTTCCTTCAAGGATTTTAATTAATTACACAATTAATATTTCTTGTGCCAATGCAATCAATCCGTCGTCAACTATGGAATTCACATTAACACAACAATGTCAGATAATAAATGTCTGACATGCACCTAATGTCGAGGTCATCATCGCACATGACACCCAACCTCCAAAGATTTTCGGACTCACAACAACATTGTAATTATCATGAGAAAGAAACACTAAAGTTGATGCTCTTTGTATTTCTGACAACCCTGCAGTCTAAGTGCTTTGACAATGACAGGCCTTCTTGTTCACCGCATTACCACGCTGCAGTCAATGGCACTGTGCCCATTTCCACCGCTAGTGTCAATGTTCGAAGATGAATCTATCTGGAGCCTGGATTCACCGCCAATGTGGATCCCTGAAGCTAAAGATACCTAGATCCTAGGGTCACGACTTGATACACTTTAAATTAGTATGAGTAGTGATTGAAAGTTGATTGTATGTTGAGTCTGTTACTACATCCAGAGGTCACTCAACAAACTTTCAGATAGAAGTTGAATGTCTGTCAAGTCTGTTACAACTTTGAGATAGAAGGTTCTCTAATTTTAGAATGTTTATTCAACCACTCATACATTTTATCACCTTCGTGAGGATCCAAATTTATAATTTCCTTATAAGTATATTCGGGCATGGAGTAATATTTTGCGTCACTTCTGAATATTCTAGACCATTTTGTGAGCCACGATATCTGCCACTCCTATGATGAAAGATATATTTTGGTGTGATCTGGAACATTTGATACACTTGCCAAATATGTGTTGCTGGAAGAAGATATACACTTCAACAAAGGAGAATTTTGCAGGTGACTTGAACGTCCCTTCCAATTTACAGTAATAAAACAAATAAATTCAGCATACAAATCTTTAGGCAGGCCTTTCAATGAAACAAACGATCGAATACATGGAGAATACCAGTCACAAGATACTTGAATTTTTGTCTCAAATTTGTTGGCTAACATAATATTTTTCCCCCAAAGCTGACGTCACATAAAACCACTCCCTCATCTTTCAATTGGGCCTGAATTGAATCTCTAAGTTGTGTCAGATGTGAATGACCAAGAACATTACAATGAAGGCACCTTAAACCCCAAGTTTTTTATGATGGAGGGAAATTAATACTTAGGAAAGTATGGAATGTTGAATAAAAAGCTAATGAGAGACAAACTATTCAAGAAGTTGGGATAGATCTAGCTGGCAGCACCCAAGAAGTTGGCAGCACCCATGAAGTCCAAGAACCGAAATTGATATTCAACTTGTTGTTTTTAACCAGGCAAGCATTTTATGATCAAGTTGAAATATATAAAAGACTGTATATGGGCTTGATTCTTGTACATATTTGTTTTTTTGTTCAGTGGGAGCCCCAATCGCAATCATTATGGAAAACACATTTAAATTTCAGAGAATATGTGTTGAACTATTTCAAGAGAGTTATTTTGGGAAATAATCTCAGCTGTATTTTGCAACCCAGTTTATCTGAATATAAAATATTTGAGGTTTTTTATGGTGTTTTCCAATGTTTAATATTGTTTTTTTTTCGTATATATATTTTTTAAATTGACTCATTTGCCTGTACATCTATTGATAGATGAATTCAACCTCTTTATACAATAATTTAAGACACTCTTTGATATGTAGTTAAACATGCACGACAAGCTTTTTTTTCCCCTGCACAACACTTCGATTTAAATAAAAGCTACTCTATCTGCTCCTTACATTTTACATGGAAGAATAATTTGTGATAGGACATAGTCCTGTGGCACCCACCCTATACTTAAGAAAGAAATGGGTGGACCCATCCTGCTTTCATTCTTCGGGGCCCCGTAAATAGAATCAATTAATGACTCTATTTCAATATGTCAACTTAGGTGTTGATGTCATGTTCTTGTTCAATATTGTGCATATATTACAACTTCTTCTATTTGAGAATATCCTTGCATATAAAAAATGTTACATCATATATATATATATATATATATATTGCTTATGGGTTTGAACAAAATTTGCAAGCCGAAAAGCACCCTACAAATTGGAAGATGGTTTACATTTGGACCACAAATAATCTATCAAGATATATTAATATGAATACTATTGGAATGAATATAAACAAATTCTCTTTAAACTTGAAGCTGTCTTTGTCGACCTCCAAGTATATTACATAGCTGAGACTAAATGATCGTTTCTCCCTTTCTTTTCCCTCCTCTATACTTACCTGTTTTCCCCTTGTCTTCTTCCCCTCTATTATCCCTTTCTGGTTCTATACTTAGTCGCATTTCCATGATCACAGATTCCTGGGTTGGTGGATTGGTAGATGCTCATATTCATCTATATCTTCACATCATGAGCCTAACTGACTGTCTTCCCTTTCAATACTTAGCCAATTATCTGACCACTAGGTCCCGGGTTAGCGCTATCAAACTCTTATGCCCCATGTTCCGTCATATACATCTTGCACCCAAAAAAAATTCTGATCTACAATTTATACTTTTACTAGTGAGAACTCACCAGAGGTTCAAAAATATTGGCATTAATAAATGAACAATAGATGTTGTTCTGTGAGATACTTACCCCTTTTCTCCTTTTCTTGTTCCCCTCTATTATCCCTTTCTAGTTATATACTTAGTCACCTTTCTATGATCGTGGGTTCTCAGGTTGGCGGACTAAAAAATCTTCATATCCATCTATATCCTCACATCACAAGTCCGACCGACTTCCATCCCTTTCCCTACTTAGCCTATTTTATGGCCGTGGCTTTCGGGGTTGGCACTATATAACTCTTCTGCCACTTGTTCCTTGATATACATCTTGCACTCAAAAATTTCGTGATAGAAAATTCCACCCTGGACTCCTCGAACTCTCAAGATTCACAAAAGTTTCAAATCATCTATCGTTGCCTTCCATCCCCACTACCTTCGCGCCCTTCCCAATGCACATTAATTATGGTTTTACTAGTGACAACTCATCACATTGGTACGAAAAAATTGGCATTAACAATAAAAAACCTCTAGGATGTATCCCATTAACACTCATTAAATCGCCATTTTCAATACTCCGAATGACCGTCGTTCCTTTCCATACTTACCCAATTTTTTCCCCGTGTTCCGTGATATATATCTTGCACCCAAAATTTTCGTGATCTACAATTCCACCCTGGGCTCCTCCAAATCGCAAGCTTCACTCTACCCGGGTTCACAAAAAGTTTCAAAGAATTTATCGCTTCCTTCCATCCCTGCCACATTTGCACCCTTCCCAATGCACATTAATTATTCCGGCCTCTAGATTGCACTTCCATTGTTTTGTGACCTACAAACAACACCCGGACCTCTGCGATATACAAATTGGCTTCCAGACTCCCACATCGTCCCCTCTTCTGTGTTACACATTATGCATTCAAAAGTTTCGAGCCATACAATTTGACCGTCAGGGCCTCACGTCTTCTGCGGAATCCTTGTCACCCTATTTTGGATCCTCGGGTTGGCGGGTTCACGAAATCTCCAATTCCTAGTCACTATTTCCTGCGCCCACCACCTTCGTAGTTATTTCCAAATATGCAATAAAAAAGGTTTAATTCTAAGAGTTCATCATTCAACAACCGTAAAGATTGTCATTAATAAGAAAAAGGCTTAAGGAGACAGTCACACTGGCTATCCCTACACAACTTGTCCATAAACATGCAGAAAAGATCTTACCAGGTAATGGGATATATATTACAAATTTCAATATATTAGCGAAAACGAGTCTGGCCTACCATTTCCCTATTCCATACTTAGACACTTTTTTTATTGTGGGTTCCCGGACTGGAGGGCTCAAGATTGTGTTTCTAATGTTTCGCGACTTGCAAACAGTACTCGGAGTTCCGCGATATACAATTTTTCCGTTGGAATGCCCCATCATGCCCTCTTCCGTGTTATGCGTTTTGCGGTCAACACTTCTGAGACATACAATTTGACCCTCGGGCCCTCACCTCTGTTGGTTATATCTTGTAACCCTATTTTGAATCCCAACCAACCGCTTTCGATAATTATCCATTCCTTAATTGTTGTTCCCTGTCCCTGCCACCTTCGTACTTCTTTATGGATATGCAATTAGTAATCTTTAATGCTAACAGTTCATCATGAAGGAATCGTAAATATTGTCGATAATGAGCGAAAGAATCAAGGAGATCTCCCAGACTTCTGCGATATGCAAATTGACTGCCATACTCCAACATCATCCCCTCTTTTGTGTTACAATTTTTTCACTCTAAATTTATGAGACATACAAATTTGACCGTCAGGGTGTCACGTCTCCTAGGGAACCCTTTTCACCCTAGTTTTAAGCACGTCCAACCGCTTTCCATACTTTTCGATTTCCTGGAATCTCTTTTGTGGATCCTCAGGTTGGCGAGTTCACGAAATCTCCAATTCCTAGTCACTATTTCATGTGCCCTGCACCTTCGCACTTCTTTCAAAGTATGCAACAACCAAGGTTTAATGCAAACAGTTCATCATGCAACAACTGTACAACCCGTCATTAATAAGCAAAAGGCTCGACGAGACAGTCACACTGACTATCGCTACAGAACTTTCCCAGAAACATGCAGAAAAGATCTTTCCAGGTAATGGGATATTTATTACAAATTTCAATATATTAGCGAAAACGAGTCCAGCCTACCGTTTCCCTATTCCATACTTAGACACTTTTTCGATTGCGGGCTCCCAAACAGGTGGGGTCACGATTGCACTTCCAATTTTCTGTGGCCTACAAACAGTACATGGAGTTCCGCGATATACAAATTGACCTCTGGACTATCCCACCATGCCCTCTTCCATGTTATGCATTTTTCACTCAAACTTTCCGAGACATACAATTTGACCGTTGGGCCCTCAGCTATCATGGTTATACCTTTTAATGCTATTTTGAAGCCCAACTGGTCGCTTTCGATAATTAACCATTGCTTAATTTCTCTTTCACATCCCCACTACCTTCGTACTTCTTTCTAAATATGAAATTAGTAATCTTTGATGCTAAGAGCTCGTCATGCATGAATCGTCAACATTGCCATTAATGAGCGAAATGCTCGAGGAGATCTCCCATTAATACACATTAAACCAATGTCTGCAGAGAGTTATATTATCCCTTCCGATTTTTCATCTCAAACAACATGGAATTTCTTTCATGGGTCGTGGCATTGGCGCATTCACAAAATCTCCAATCCTTAATTTCTCTTTGTCGTACCAGCCATATTCGCACTTCTAAGTATGCAATTACTAGTATTTAATGCTAACAGCGCATCATGAAACATCTATAGAGATTGTCATTAATGAGCAAAAGGCTCAAGGATATCTCCCATTCACACGCATTGGACCAATATTTGCAGAGGGTTATATTATCCCTTCCAACTCTTCATTTCAAACATCGTCTGGAGAAAACGAACGTTCTTGTAAATGTATGGCAGCAACTCGACAACAATTCTGTGGAGATACAGTGAATATCTTGGGGCGTAAGGACTAGAAATTCCAGTGGTCCAAGGGATACTCTTACTATTCATCCTGTTCCGCCTAGAACGAAGTGATTTGGACCTTTGGAATCGCTCGTGCAGGCTGCGTCCCTAAAGTTTTTTACTGTAAGGAGGTGGTCCTTTGGTGAGACGAAAAATATATTTCAAGACAAAGAATTATTCCACTGTGTGACCATTCTCCTATTTCTTTGTCACCTCAGGTCTTCAGCAAGATGTTAATATTGTCGAAGCCAACATTGACCTTCATAGGACATGATTGCAATCATTTCCTAGAAAAACATGATAACGGGTTGGAACTCTTACCCGAGTTCCTAGAAGTCCCGACAGCAGTTCCTTAAGATATCACAAAGTTGTAGGTCAGTTCCTTAGAAATCCATTACGGGAAATTGCGTGGTTGTTTACAATAATAACAGGATAGGAATCCACGACAACCATTTCCCACATGTTTCTTTATATTTTGTATTTCACGGTCAAGGAACAATCCATTTTTTATTGGGGGAAGCTAATTTCCATTGAAATCTGTTCCCAATTGTCACGATTCAAAGAAGAGAATAAATTTATATGTCATCCTACTTGGTTTTTGCGATAGCGCATTGCTGTATGTTTCCAAAAATGTCTATGTCCAAGAAGATAAACTATGAATTCGACCCAGTAACATTATGGTACTAGGCCTTGTGGAAGCACAAGGCCTCCCATTTTTTTTATGAGGTTTTTAATGACTTTGTCTCGTTTTTCAAAGATTTATTGTTAGGAAAGGATGCTCCCTGGATGTCTGACCAAAAAACCAAGTTTTTGGATAGGAAAGGGACACTTGAACAAATGGAAAATTACAGTGTAATAATTATTTTTGGCTCTAAGCAAATCCTGCTTTTCTTCCATGTAACATCACGGACAAGATGTTTGTTACAGAAATAATAAGGAAATACAACTACTGGTTACATTTTTTCCATGGAAAGAGAAACAAATAGTTCATTCCTCTACCTTGGAAAGTCAGGGACTTCGTGTTTAGGAACGTCAACAAGATTGACAAATTCGCAGCCCATTTCAACAACTTGAACCTAAGATATGTTGAAAGGCTAAGAGGGTTCGACCCTAATGGGATTTTTCTAGAACATTTAGCATCAATTGGCTTTAGCAACGCTTTTATCCATACGCGCATGAACGAAGACAAAGACAATGACGACAAAAATCATTTTCCTGATGATGGCGACATAGAGACATTACAAAGCAAAACTGAATTGTACCGAAAACAGGTAGAAGGCTTCAGTGAGAAGAGTTTCCAGTCTCCAGCTAGCACTCCCAAGAGCATGACATCATAGAGCATCGCTCCGATGGCCCACCCCAATAAAAAGGAAACCCAAAATTCTTCAAACGAAGGAGGATATAAGAACCCTCCTCTCGGAAAAATTGATAGTTCTCACAAGATTCTCGTGACAAAGAAGTGAAAAACTATTATAGGGAAAGCGGTAGAGATCGAAACTGAAAGTGAGAACATGCCACTACTACATTGGGCACAAATTACGATGAAATATTACGACGGTTTAGAAGTTCGTCGTATTTTTTTTGCATTTTTTGTACTAAATTTATCTTTTTTTTGGGGGGTCCAAATGTTGGTCGCTCTAGCGACCAACATTCTAGGTTTGTCGCTTTAATGATGAATATTGGTCGCTCTAGTGACTAACCGCCATTTAGTCTCTCTAGTGACCAACAAGGGCACGTGTGGAAACCAAACAGTCATTTGCGGCAAATCAATCATATATATATTCCAGTTACGACAAATTTTCTATAGTTACGACAATCATTTTCTACAGTTGCGAAAATCATTTGGGTGTTATGATGCAATGGTGTTCTGGTTTTTATGAAATATTGATTTCAATTCTCTTTCAAGAAGAGAAACATTGAATTGATCAGACTCTACATAGCTGATATTTTGAAGGTCAGTACTTAAAAAAATTCTGTGTGATTTAGTAATTTGGTGCTATTGAACTATTTTATGGTTTATTTTCACTCCTTCTAAGGGTTTAGAGGAAGAGGTTATAGGCGCTAATTATGGATAAAATATACATGTGTTAAGTGTTAATGGTAATACATACAAATATTTAGGGGTTATAGGGGATAATTCTTAGGGGTTATATATGCTAGGGTTTTAGTATTTAAGTGATGAAGACGTTATAGGTATTTGGAAATAATGGGTTATAACTATTAAA
>ML814487.1:147941-162429 GCA_009831015.1 Picea engelmannii | reverse complement strand
AAAAGACCCAAGGAAGCCAACCCACCATAGAAATGTCAATCGGCAGAAACACAAGAATAAGGTCTCTAAAAGGAGGAGGCCCAACCACCCCCAACAACAAGTAATGAAAATCGTCTCTTGGAACTGCAGAGGACTGGGGAACCCGGCGAAAACTGAAGTGGTCAAGGATCTGATGAAAGTGGAACCAACAGATATCCTCATGCTCCAAGAGACAAAAATCGAAGGGGAAGCCCTTCTAGAGATTAGCAAAAACAAATGGCAGAAAAACACAGGGAAAGCAATCAGCGCAAGGGGCTCTTCCGGAGGTCTAGCAACACTGTGGAAGGAAGAACAGTTTAGTCTTGTCAACTCCTACAACACTCAACACTTGAGCTTTACAGAGCTAAAGAACATAACAAGTAAGTTAACTATCGCATTATTCAATTTATATGTTCCGACTTTGCACTCTGAAAAGAAAGAATGTTGGAAAACTTTAAATGAGTTTCTAGAGAAAAATTCCCCAAACAACATAATCATAGCCGGAGACCTTAACCTAGTCATGAATGGAAAAGAAAAGAGGGGAGGAAGGGCCAGCAAGGACCAAATGATTTTTGTAGTACAAGACATAATACAACAGTGGGACCTAATGGATTTTAAACCACTCAAAGGGATGTACACTTCGACCAATAACAGGACAGGGGAGGAACACATATCAACCAGATTGGACATGTTTCTGGTCCAAAGCACTTTGTCGTTGGAAAGGAAGCTGATTTCCACTGCCATCCTCCCCAAGCTCACCTCGAACCACAAACCCATCCTGCTTCTGCTAGAGGAAGAAGAAAAACTAGGCCCAATTCCGTTCAGATTCAGTCCATTGTGGAAAATAAAGAGTGGGGTCGCAGAGACGGTACGATGGGCATGGTCTACTCCGGTTACTGGCTCTCCCAACTTTGTTTGGGAACAAAAATTAAAAATAACAAAAAAATCCCTCAAGGAATGGAGAAAACTCCCATAAAGCAATCCCAATACCCAAAGAAAGGAGTTAGTGTAGCAGTTGGGACAGCTGCAGAATGAAATGGAAACAATAGACATTGCCAGAACAGATTTAGAAAAGGAGCAAGCAGCCCAATGGAGAACTTACCGCTCTTTCAGAAATGAAGAAGAATACTGGAGGCTAAAATCCTGTAGTCTATGGCTGGAAGCTGGTGACAGAAATACATCCTACTTCCACCGTCAATTTAAAGCCCGCCTCTCCAAGAACCATATCTCCAAGATCACAACCAATGACGGGAAGCTTTGCAAGGGAATAGATCAAATAAAGGCCGTTGTTGTCTCACACTTCCATCAACTTTACAGCAAAGAGAATGATGACAATGAAGAAGGCTATAAAGAATTCCTCACGAACATCCCGACCCTGGTCACAGAAGAGGATAACATGGCATTACTGAGCCCAACCAGCGAAGAAGAACTCAGCAAAATCATCTGGTCCATGGATATCGACAAAGCCCCAGGCCCAGATGGGTTCACTATCCATTTTTACAGGATCTGCTAGAATACAATCAAATCTAACCTCATCAGAATGATAAAAGGAGTCTTACAAAAAGCAAAAATAGGAGGTAGTACCAATTCTACTTTCCTAGCACCAATTCCGAAAGAAGCAAACCCGACCTCCTTCGACAGATTCAGGCCAATTTCCTTATGTAATGCCTCTTATAAGATTATTGCAAAACTCCTTGCAAACAGAATAAAACCTCTGCTGGGCAAGCTCATCTCAAAATCGCAAGGAGGATTCGTCAAAGGGAGACATATCTTGGACAATGTAATCCAAGTTTAGGAAGCTATGCACTCCAGCAATCTCAGAAAAGAGAAAGGCATGCTGATTAAGCTAGACATGGAAAATGCCTTCGACAGAGTAAAGTTGTCCTTCCTGTATCAAGTGCTTCTTTCTTTCGGTTTTGACCCTAAGTTTGTAAAACTAATACAAGACTGTACTCACAGCCCATGGATTGCCCCTTTGGTAAATGGGAGACCAACAAATTTCTTCAAATCTACGAGGGGATTGAGGAAAGGATGCCCCCTCTCTCCATTTATGTACATAATAATGGCGGATACCCTCAACAGGAAGTTGGAACAGGAAAGGATTATAGGGGCAGCCCCAGGCTTGCGAATAACGAAGAATCTGAAGCCTATAAACCATGCTCTGTTTGTTTTTTTTGACCATGGGAACAACAACTTCCCAAGAGTATATCCAACAACCCACAAGCCAGATATACCAATAACTTGTGACTTAGCAGGGGTCGAGACGTCCCGAGGTCCAACAAAGGTCCACCGAACCTTGTGAACCTCTATCCCAGGGGTCGTCTACCCTTCCAGCCTTGTCACAAYGGGCCAATATGAGCATCCCTACCCCCCGTCGGTTTTGAACTTGTGACCTCCCCGGAGATAACACATGTTCTTAACCATTGGGCCCACTCAAGTGCTCACTATAAACCATGCTCTGTTCATGGACGATTCTCTCATGCTAGGAGGAGCCTCAAACAGAGTAGCCTCTGCATTCAAGGGCACTCTTCAAACATACTGCAAGGTGTCTGGAGCTCTGATAAGTGAAAGAAAAAGTGTTGTCTACAGTTGGAATGTTGCAGAACACGAAATTCAGAAGATAGCAAGTACCTTGGGGTTCAAAGGGAACTCCAAATGGGAAAAGATACAGTATCTTGGGCTGCCTCTAACATTGGGTATAAACAGAGTCAGTCTGTGGGAAGGAGTCTTAGCAAAAATCAAAGGAAAAATCGAAGCCTGGGGAGGATATTGGCTCACCCATGGAGGCAAATTAACCCTGATAAAAGAAGTTATCTCCTCACTGCCGATCTATCAAGCGTCCTACCTCCTAACACCCAATTCGATAGTTGGGCAGATCAATAAACTGCTGAGAGATTTCCTGTGGCATGGTGGGAAAGGGAATCAAAGAAAGTTTCACTTGGTCAATTGGGAGACAACCAAGCGGCCTCTGAGAGAAGGTGGGCTGCAGATTCGTGATCCATCTTTTGCAAACATAGCTCTTGGTTGCAAAATCTTGTGGAAGATGCATAGCGACCCCACTCATCCTGTCAGTAAAACGTTAATTCACAGATACATTCCAAATGCCAAAATCAGAAACCTTCAAAACGCCATGAGCAGGAAGACCATGATTTTATGGAAATTGTGCATCAAAGGGATGCGTTTTTTCAACCAAAACTTGTACCGCGTCCCTGACAATGGAAAACACACCAATCTCTGGACTTATAGGATAATGGGGAATCCGCCTATTGCATCAAATGCTGGCCTAATGGAAATTCGTGATTTTCTTGAGCGCAGAGGTATGCAGAGAATCTATGATATATCAAAGTGGGATGAACACGGATCCTGGACAGAGTGGCAATTCGGCAACGTCCCAGAACGCCTCCTCCAGCAACTTGAAATGCTCAAGGCAGAGCTTCGAGAGGCAGCTACTGTGCATATGACAGAAAAAGACACCTGGGGTTGGGCACCCACAGGAACATATTCAGCAGCTAGAGGCTACGCTCTGCTTCAGCAACAGAAAAATAGACGACTCTCGGCAAGGTTCTGGTTGGAGGTATGGGACCCAATGGCGATCCCGAAGGTAAATTTCTTCTTCTAGACACTAATGCACAGAAAGATTTTGACGGGAGAAAATTTATTGAAAAGAAATATTGTTGGACCACACAGATGCTCACTATGCAGAGAAGCCATGGAAACATCAAACCACTTATTTGTAGGCTGTCATTTCGCAAACAAAGTCTGGCAGCTTACCCTCCATGGCCTCAAGGTCGTTGTTCCCGCCAACATCTCAGTAGTGGAGCTATTTACAACTTGGAAGGATAGTTACCCTTCGCTCTCCCTGAAAACATTATGGGCTAGGATCTGGATATCCATCCCCAAGTACGTGTGTTGGAAGCTATGGCTAGCAAGGAATGAGCAAATATTCAACAACACAGAGTGGACCCCCAACATGGTAGAAGCGAAAGAAAAAGGTCTCCTCCTAGAAACTTTGAGCTCCCAAAACCACAAAACCGATACCTCGTTGCAACAGGAAGAAAAGAAGTGGCTCGGCTCCTCCGTGTTGAACCTTCAGATCCATAGCGCGGAAAAATCCCATCTTGAAGTAGAATGGAGGCTAAGAGACAATCACGACATTTTCCAGAGTTGGTGGCAGAAACAAGGCATAACTTCAGTCTTCTTCGATGGCGCCTCCAAAGGAAACCCAGGGACAGCGGGAGCTGGAGGAATCATTTACTCCAGCGAAGGGAAAATACTAGAAACCTTTTGCTGGGGTCTCRGACAGCAAACCAACAACCAAGCAGAAATCCTGATTTTGATAAAAGTCTTCCAGATAGCCAAGGAAAGAGGACATYGGGGGCTACAAGCATTTGGAGACTCGGATATCTTGATCAAAATGATTCATTCAAGAGGACAGTTTAAAGACGCTGGCCTAAACAAGAATCTGCAATGGTTAAGACACATTCTAAAAGACTTCACCTCCTTCAACTGCTACCATATACTCAGAGACTCAAACAAAGAAGCAGACAAACTAGCCAACGAAGGTTGCCTCTTGGCCCAAGGAGAACTCAGCGTAAATGGTGGGGAACCAGTAAAAATATGTATTCCTTGAAAAGGACAGCAGCTTGTAAATGAATGTAGAAGGTAGAAGGCTCTTGAGAAAGATGTAAGGCTCCGGCCAGCTGGATTTTCCAATCAATAATATACATAATCGTTTTAGTTATATATATATATATATATATATATCAACATAATAAAATCTTGCATAAAACCCTAAAAACAAAATCAAATTCAAAAAGAACATTCATTAATGCAAATAAGTCAATAGAAAAATATGTATTATACATACTATGGATTACTAAATTTAACCTAACATATGATCCATCACTTATTCATGTAAATTCTAGATATAATCTATATGTTACTCTGGATCTTATTCTTAAAGTTGATATTGATATATAAATGTATCTGGATATAATGTAAATATTATCTCACATATAGAATAACCTATGGATCATAATCTAATATATCATATCGATTATTATTTATCATAATATATATATTATAGATTATTTATCATATAGATTATACTATTAACCTCCAACATAATGTTATTTATGATCCTATTGTTTCACTAATAATGGTCCCTATTGTGTAAGTGTGTATGATAGATTCAGAGTTAAGTTTGGAGTGATTAGGTCATTCTTTAGGGTGAAAAATATTACTTAATTTTGTTTGCATGTTAAATGAAATGGAATCTGTTATATGTTATAGGCATCATGACTCTAAACCATGATACATATATATGAATAAATTTTTCCAAGTTTGGATGAAATTATATATGCAAATTGACAATTATACCAAATAAATAAATCTTTCAAGGTTTAAGTAATATTAAATATATAAAACTTGGAAATTATAACAAATAAATAAATCTTTCCAGGTTTAAATAATATTAAATATATAAAACTTGACAATTATAACATGATAATTTATACAATATGCACTTATAATAAATATGATAAATAATTATAATATGATATTGAATATGCACTTGCAATGAAATCTCATCATAGTTATAACACAATTATTGAGGGCACATGAAAAGATTATATATATATATATATATATATATATATATATATATATATATATATATATATATATATATATATATATATATATATATAGTCAATGTTGATTATGCATGATAGATCGGCGCTAAATCATTAGGGAATAAAAGAAGAAGTTAAAAATATTTTTCAAACTAAATTTAAGGAGGATCTATGATGCGATAAAGAATTAGAGGATAAAATAAAATTAAGATATTATAAAGAGGTGGTTAACCCTAATCTTGAAGATAAAAAATATCTCTCTATTTTAACTAGCATTAAAAAGATAATCAATATTCCTAATGAGCTACATAGTGAGACTAGGCATTGGACAATCCTCAAAACATCATGGCATGAAATAATGTGTCACATTTGTGACACCAAAATAGTTGAAGATGAAAAACACTTTATCCTAGAGTACCTTGTGTATACCCAAATTAGATCTCATTTTCAAAATATTTGAATACCCACCTTCCTAACCTTCTAAGTCATCAAAACTATAGTGACATTGATTCCTAACCTTCTAAGTCATCAAAACTATAGTGATCTTGTAATGCTTGTCCTAATATTTTTTTTGAGCATCTAAATAACATTATAAAGAAATATAAATAATCTCTTACCTTTTTTAAGGTCTCATCAACCGAATTTGATCTCACTGAGAGTTAATCATCATCATCAAATAATCAAAGAACTATTAACTTTTAAAATTAATATCTAATAAATAAATATATAAACTAATATATAATTAATTTAATAATAGATTGCTTGTTAAAAAAAAAAGACAAATCTAAATGTTCTATGTTTTATATATTTTTCATTTTTTTAACCAATTTTGAACAAGTAAAAAAAATTAAAAATTAGAACATTAAAATTACAAGAAATTAAAAACATTACTAAAATAAATATTAAAATAAATCTTTATTTTTATTTTATAACATATAATATAATAATTTAATTTTTTGATTTAAAAAAAAAAAGTTTTTTTGAATTTCATTATTAAAATTAAAATTATATGTAATGCCAAGAACTTTACCATAAAATTATATGAAAATAATAAAAATTAATGTTCTATGTTTTATATATTTCTCACTTTTTTAACCAATTTTGAACAAGTAAAAAAATGTAAAAATTAGAACATTAAAATTACAAGAAATTAAAAACATTATTAATATAAATATTAAAATAAATCTTTATTTTTATTTTATAACATATAATATAATAATTTAATTTAATTTTTTGATTTAAAAAAAAATGTTTTTTGAACTTCATTATTAAAATTAAAATTATATGTAATGCCTAGAACTTTACCATAAAATTATATGAAAATAATAAAAATTAATTATATATATCTAATTATATAGTTTTATCATAAAAATTTAGAAAAATAATATATGAATAATTATGTTTGGAATTTTTTTATTTTATACCACTTTTTGATATGAGTTGGAATTCACAATACAATTAAATTATATATATAGATATATATAAAATTTAATTATGTATATATAATTATATATTTTTATCATAAAAATCTTAGAAAAATAGTATTAATTAAGACATATGTAAAACGCCCCTAATATTTTTTTTAAATAAATATATTTATTTCAGTTTAAAAATAATAATTAAATTAAAAGCATTTTAAAGCATTTTTTTTAATAAAAAATGAGTAATTCCTATTACTTTGTTATCACTATACAAAAAAGACACACGTCATTAGCCCGCTACCTATTCCATTAAATTAGTGGAAACCAAAACAGTTGTTATACTTTCATCCAAAAAAGTCATTTGCTACTTGTCCTAGCAATTGGAAACCAGAGCAGGTGGTTGATGTTTTTCCTTACAGTTATGTTTTAGGAAGCTAAAACAAACTAACTACTGCTGGAAAAAGAAAACTAGACATGAATTCTGCAAAGTCCCAATATAGAAAGATGGACAAGAATTATGCAAAGTACCGGTATCAAAGAACAAGAAACTAATCATTGGCACCTAGGGGTCTGTCGTCCGAAGCTCCAGGGAGAGTGTCTTCATTGGGTTATAGCATGAAGGGCTTTGTATAGGTCAGGCAGTGTTGCTTGGTCGGTGCATTTGAGAATGCGTCGAAGACCATGTCAATCTTCTTACTAATGAGGGTGTCCTGGTGAAGTTGGTCTTCCATGTGGCTCCTGAGATCGAAGATGAGATCCAACTGCTTCAGGCTGAAGTGACTAGGGGGAGCTGAGTTGAACTCTGGAATTGCATTTAGTAGTGGAGGTGCCAAGATGGGGTGGTTCTCCTGTGCGGTGTCGGTGTCTCCTTCCTTGACTGCCTCAACCTCTTCTTCAACTTTGCTCGTGTTGTCCTGGAGTGAAACGCTTGGAATCTTGTGGAGGAATTCTTCTGGGAATTCCTCCTCGACTATGCATGTGGTGCCTTCCATGGAGTCCTGTGTGCTGGTGTTGGCTTTGTTGATGTTGGGAAACTATAAATCATCTGGGACTGTGAAGAGGAGGGATTCCGGTGGAACTTGGATGGGTTGCTCCAGAAATTCTTCCTCGACGTAGGCCATCGGTGGAGTTCAAGGATTCTCCATGCACTGAGTCCTGGAAATGGACAGGGCCCTTTCCATCTGTTGCAGGCATCTATGTCAGGCAGTGTAGTTGTATCAGGAAGGTTCGTTCCTTGTCTTACCTCTCTCTCTCGACATGGTTAAGACACGAGGGATAAAAATCCTCTAAATTACTACCAGGAGAACCCACTGCAAAATAGTCCAGTTCTCTGAGTGAGCAAGATGGCGAAGCTCGAAGGAGAAATAATTCCAGCTAGGGTCATGCGGGAGAGATAACCCTGGGGTGGACATGACCATTGTAGTCACTCATCGCCTACAATTAATCCTCAGAACTGCCATTAACCAGACTCGAGGGAGTTGTCCTCCCTTCCTCTATAGATAATTAAGGTCTCCCTCTATTCAAGACTGAGGTAAAGGGCGATGGTTGGCCATATTTATGGTTGGAGTCCTCGGAGAGTTGTGTGGCCTCCATTCGCTACGTGGCACCCCATCAGGGACATTTTAAAACATATTTATTATAATGTATAAAGCATGTTTTTAATAATATTTTAAAATATTTTGTTGTATGTTTAACAATTATTTATGTTTTAAAATTTTGTAACAATTTAAAATATTTTATTTAATGTTTTATTATAGTTTCATAATTTTTAATTTTTTAAAAGTGTTATATGCATAACTATTTTAATAATTATATATTTATAAAAATAAGAAATGTTAAAAAATAACTCATTAAGTTTTTATTTTATACTATATTTTTTATTAGTATAATTAAAAAGATGAAAATAAATATTTTTTATTTTATAATATTGTTATTAGCATAATTAAAAAGATGAAAATAAATAAAATCTAATTGCATCCTCCAATATTAAAGTTAAAGTAATACTTTATGCTTGGAAAATATTTTTTTAACTTTAATTACATTAAATATCATTTAATATATATATTTGTTTATTGAAATTTTTTATAAATTTAAGTAACTATTTATACAAGAGTTTATTATGTTATCAATATTAAGAATATAATGTAAAATTCAAGAAAAAAATATCACTTTATATCTCTTTAAAATATTCTCATTTAATAAGAATATAATATAAATATTCTCATTTAATAAGAATATAATATAATATTTAGAAAAACTTAAATATATTACTTTATATATCTTTAAAATATTGACACTTCGAATAAAATTTTGTAAAAATTGGTTTTTTAAACCTTCTTTATTATTATGTTTTATTTTTATTTTATAATATGTTTTTTATTATTATAAATAAAAATCTGATTTTATGCTTCATTATTAAAATTAAAGTAATACCTCATTATTAAAATTAAAGTAATACTTTATGATTAGAAAACATTTCTTTATAATTTTTAAAATTAAAATTATATTCAATATCATTTAAAATATATATTTATTTATTGAAATTGTTTATAAATTTAAGTAATTTTTTACACTAAGAGTTTATTATAATGATGATTAAACTCCACTAAGATTTAATTGGTCTATCAGATCTTAAGAGAGTAAGTGATTGCTTGTAATTCTTCATAATTTTGTTTTTTTAAAAAATATATAACCATTTCTATAAAAAAAAAAATTAATCACTTAAATTCAAATAAAAATTTAAAATATAAAATTAGATTATCATGAACAAATTTTATTAAAATTAATTTTATGTAGAATTTTTTTATTATAATATTTGTTTAATTTAAATTATATTTTAAAATTTATAATTAGAAAAATAACTTTATAATTTTATTTTAAATAATATAATGTATATGTAACTAATTTAATAATTAATTATTAGTTGAAAAAAAGTTATTGAAAATGTAAAATCAAAGGTAGAAGGTATCAAATCATTTTAGATCTAAGGGGCAATTATCAAACTAGTGCTCTTAAAATCTTTCTCCTCTAATAACAAGATTATTTTCATTATAAATAGATATCAAAAAGGAAGTCAACAATTTCCAAAAAATCTTGTTCTATGAGGCCCTTCGAGAACACAATCATAAGCAAATTCAGTAGCCAATGAAGCCACTTATTTAAAAGTTGGAATGCTTAGGAAAAAAGAGGGTTTGTTTTACCAACCAATTCCTTAACACCCATATCTATGTCTCAAATGAAGGCACATAAAATCACATTAATGCAACATATGTCATAACACAAAATGCATTGCATTGCATGTGAGGTGCATAGATATGAAAGGATCGGTGCATCCCTCCTTCACATGCTAGAACTTAATTTCATTTTTCCCTTTGAATACTGCAACAGGGTTTATCACCAACCTGGTGGAATAATGGATTTCGATCTGAGAGAATGCATTGACATCTAGAGCCAGGCTACCCTGTTGGAAAACATATTGGTAAGAATCTCCCTCGACTTTGGATGGTTATGCTTGAATTTTTTAGGCTTGGAACAAGATCTATGTGTGGAATCTCCATTTCATTAGCTCTTGAGATTTTCTATATTGTTTAATCTATCGGGTTAGTCCATCCTTGGGTTCCTTTTGGTATATTTTTCTTTTATCTTTTGGCTATAGGGGATTGTTGTCTCTTGGTATTATGGACATCTTCATTTGGGGGTTTGGATTCTTCGTTCTACATGATATTAGTAATTATGGGCTCAACAGTGAGTGGACATTAGGTGCCCGGTGGTTTTGTCTAGTTGACCAAGCATTGTAGTTTCTCTAGTGTTTTGGTTTCAGGGTTTTAGGCTGAAGACTTTCAAGATATGGAAACTTTGTTCTGCTATGTGCATTGACCCCATGGATTGAAGGAAAGCCCAAGAAATTCAGAGACTTCTTTGTAGGCATGAAGAGTCCATCCAATGCAATCTGACTTCTCTTTTCTACGTGACATCAAAAGTGCATGAAAATGAGCATCAATGAATTTTTTATAATTTCATAATATGAACACATTGGTACAATAAAAATGACAAATTGGCACCCTAGAGATAGAATGTAGCATGTTAAGAAATTTTGTACTCAATTTAAGCAAATGGTCTCAATGAATAACTTTCAACTACAAAATTTTTACAAGATTTGTTTATCTTAAATTCATGGAGAATGACATTGTTTACCAAATGCTTAAAGATACGTGGATCTTGTAAATCATGAACCTCATCCTACCAATTTAGGACTAAAAGATACTAACAATCATCATGATTTTAACTAAATGTTATGTTATGCAAAGAAATTAGAATTTTAAGTGTTTTCTTAAAACTATATACATGTAAGAAAAAGTGTGATGTAATACTTTTGGACATTTTCATGCTTTGTTTTAGGTAGATAAAGAGAGTAAAATATAAATAGATACATTTAATTGCATATAGTAAGAATTTTTAGTATTATAATTAAAAAATAAAGTGAATATAAAATTTTATTTTAAATAATGATATAGATAGGAAAAGAAATTAAATAATAAATAGAATTATTTTATTTTATTTTATTAAAATAAAATTTGATTTTTAAATTAAATAATAAAATAAATTCAAAACTAATTTTTAAATAATGAATTACATAGAATTTCACTATTTAATTAAAACCAAAGTAGATCCATCTTGATTATGGATATATCATGTGCCTAGAGGGGTCAAATCCCTGGAAGTGCTAACCTTCTTGAAAAACTTGAGGAAAGATTTGCACCTGGAGGGATTTGATCCCTCTTAGTGCATGATAGATCTGGAGTTAAGATGGATCTACACAACCAATAGCAATAATAACAAAGTAACAATTTTTAATGATGATGATGTTGAATAATAACAAAATGGAATTATTAAGATATTGAATAACATATATACTACATCATATCATTAAGAAGTGATATGAGGAAGATATTGGTAACTCATATATTGCATAGTAAATGATCTCAATTATCTCACACTTGAAATCAATATAGAGGATTAATTTTCTTCTTATTATTTCTTCAATTAATTAATGCATTGAATCATGTTGAAATCAAATATAGACGATTAATTTTGTTTGTATCATTTCCTCAATTAATTAATGAACATAATCATTTTTCATAATATTATCATTGAAATCAATACACCCTATTGTTTTAAGTTATATCATTGTTAAAATGAATATAACTACTTTATTATGCTAAATCATTTTTCATTGTATGATCACTTAAATCGATGCATATTTTTTTTGTATTATGTCATTGTTGAGATCAATGTAAGTAATTGCTCTAAATCATTTATCATTGTGGCATCACTAAAATCAATGCATTGCATTGTTTTGCATTATGTCCTTATTCAAATCATAGTGACTAATTGCTTTAAATCATTCTTCATTGTACCATCTCTAAAATAAATGCACCATATTGTTTTGTGTTATATCGTTATCACTAAAATCAATGCACCCTATTGCTTTATGTTATATTACTATCACTGAAAACAATGCACCATATTGTTTCATGTTATATCATTGTTAAAATTAATGCAACTACTTGATTATGATGAATCATTTTTCATTGTATGATCACTTAAATCAATGCATATTATTTTGCATTATGTCATTATTGAAATCATAGAAACTAAGTAATATAAAGGGTTTTTCATTGTATCATCTCTAAAATAAATGCACCTTATTGTTTTGTGTTATATCATTGTTGAAATCATTTCAACTCCTTTATTTCTCTAAATCATATTTTATTGATATTGCATTCTCTTTTAGTTTCCATGATTGGAATATATTAATAATATAAACCCAAAGCTCTTGAATTTTGAAACATTCTTCATTTTGATATTTGATTAAAGAATAATTATATATCTTGAGAAGTCTTTCATCTTATTCATATTGTTCACTATTATCTCGGTAATATATTTAATCTCAATATAGTTTTTGTTATTTTACATTTGAAATAATTTGAAAATGAATGGATGTTCAAAACCTCACTATTTTTGTTATATTAAACTCATTAAAAAGTGATATTATATATTTATATGATACATAATAAATATGCAATAGCTTGTGCTAAATTTGAAGTTTCCAAGCAATCAAAATATTCTCAAAATTAGCAACTATGAGGACATGCTTTAACATAAGTTTGATATTGATCTATATTTAATATTCATCTTAATAATTATTTAGGAATATTGTTCAAATTTGTAATAATTATTCAAAATATTATACTCTAATTTTCATTTTTTTCAGTTAGTTATTTATTTCAAAATATATATCAACATAATAAAATCCTCCATAAGACCCTAAAAGAAAAATCTAATTTAAAAAGAACATTCATTCTTGTAAATAAGTCAATAGATAAATCCAGATATAATGTAAATATAATCTAGCATATAGAATAGTCTATGGATCATAATCTAATATATCATATCGATTATTATTTATCACAATATATAGATTATAGATTATTTATCACAATATATAGATTATAGATTATTTATCATCTAGATAGATTATTTGATGTCCATTATAAGTGATAATGATCTCTAGTTAAGTATGCACTGATTAGCTCATTCTTTAGGGTGAAAAATATTACTTAATTTTGTTTGCATGTTAAATGAAATGGAATATATTATATGATATAGGCATCATGACTGTGAACCATTATATATATATATATATATATAGAGAGAGAGAGAGAGAGAGAGAGAGAGAGAGAGAGAGAGTCAAGTTTCTCTAAAATTATATAGGTAAATTGACAATTATAACATATAAATATTTTTTTCCATGTTTAACATGATAATTTATACAATATACACTTAAGTTTTAGTGATATTGAATATGCACTTGCAATGAAATCTCATCATGGTTATAATACAATTATTGAGGAAATATATATATATAATACCGAAATAACTTTATGAAATATGTAGTCTCTTGAAATTGAATTTGGACATTCCCAATAAATATATATATATATATATATATATATATATATATATATATATATATATGATGTCAATGTTGATTATGCATGATAAATCTCCACTTATCTCTAATATAATTCAACTCTATTAAAGTAAATCATTTAAACTCAGAAAAGATTTTTACATTATAGCTCATTTAAAACTTTCCCATATCTTACAGAGCACAACTAAGATAGCAAGATTGTTCACTTATCATAATATTTTTAATTAAACCTAACTAAATATATTTCTTTTTTTTTCAAATTTTAAATTGGGTAAAAAAAAATAAACATCTCCTTCTCTTTCTTTTTAAACTTTTATATGAAAATTAACATTATTTTTATATTTAATCAAAAATATATTATTTTTTAAATGAACACTTATCAACTACACAAAAATTTACACATCTCTCTTACTACAATTATA
>ML814487.1:96596-113748 GCA_009831015.1 Picea engelmannii | reverse complement strand
GAGGAGCCATTTACCTACCAATCATGGCAAGTCATTTAATTCGGGGCCAGCGAGCTGCTCTTGGTTCTCTGAGCCAGTGAAGTCCAAATACGGTATTGGTTTCGGTGGAAGTTAACGCCACCTTTCCATGTTCCTTCCACCACCTTTCTTCAGCCATCGTGGTCTATTTTCCATCATATCCCCTCTCAACAGTCCTGCAATATATATATATTATTCACATTCATCAACCTTTTTCACAAAGTCCATTCACATCACACGTTCACATTTTTTAGTTTGCCATAGTTCTTGGCCAGTATAGTTATTTTTACAAACTAGGGGAAACAGGGTGTTACAAAGCAGCTTAGCATCCTCAAGGACTTCTGCTCTAGTACAGGAATGACTGTGAACACTGATAAAACAAAGGTTATGGTAATTAAATCCAATAAGATCACCTATGATACTTTATATATGACAATAATATCTTGGAGGGAAGTGCCTTCATACAAGTATCTTGGAATTGATATTCAGTAGAAGCTCAATCGAAACTATAGCATTGAGAAAAGGATAAGTGGAGGGTGGAAAGTTTATTATGGGCTTGAAAATAATTGTAAATTATCTGACCTTTGGCTATGAGATAAGAAAAAAAAAAAATATTTGAGACGTCACTCTTGTTATCTTATATGGATGTGAATTTTGGTGATGTAGTATCTCTCAAGAATCTTGGAGAAAGATAAAACAGATCCAAAAGAATTGTATAACTTATAATCTCAAAATTAAAGGAAATACACCCTATCTTATCCTCCTCATAGAAGTGAACATTTCCCCCATTGAGAGAAAAGCTATGATTAGGTACTTAATGTACAAAAACAAGATAAACAACATGGATAACAAGAGGCTCCCCCCAAAAAATTTAGACTCTAGCCAAAATCACCAACTGCTCAAGCGGGGATGACATAATGATGCCAAGTCTTGGCTAAATCATTAGGGAATAAAAGAATTTATTCTGTAGAATATCGATTATATTAAAAATATTTTTGGAGCTAAATTTAAAGAGGATCTATGGTGCGATAAATAATTAGAGGATAAAAAAAATTAATATATTATAAGGAGGTGGTTAACCCTAATCTTGAAGATCATAAAGTATCTCTCTACTTTGACTAACATTAAAAAGAGAATCAATATTCCTAATACGCTACTTATTGAGACTATGCATTTGACAATCCTCAAAACACCATGGCATGAAATAATGTGTCACCTTTGTGACACCAAAATAGTTGAAGATGAAAAGCACTTTATCCTAGAGTGCCTTGTGTATACCCAAATTAGATCTCATTTTCAAAATATTTGAATGCCCACCTTCTTAACCTTCTAAGTCATCAAAACTATAGTGACATTCCTAACCTTCTAAGTCATCAAAACTATAGTGATCTTGGAATGCTTCTCCTAATATTCTTTTTGAGCATCTAAATAACATTATAAAGAAATCTAAATAATCTCTTACCTTTCTGAAGGTCTCATAAACCGATTTTGGTCTCCATCATCATCAAATAATCAAAGAACTATTAACTTTTAAAATTAATATCTAATAAATAAATATATAATTAATTTAATAATAGATTGCTTGTTAAAATAAAAGAGACAAGTCTAAATGTTCTATGTTTTACATATTTCTCAATTTCTAACAAATTTTGAACAAAACTGGTCAAAAAAATGTAAATGTAAATGGGGAAAGGTTAAAAATTAGAACATTTAAACTACATGAAATTAAAAACATTATTAAAAAAAGAGCTTGTCTTACTATATATTTTACTATACTAAAAAAATGTTAAAATAAATCATTATTTTTATTTTATAACATATAATATAATAATTTAATTTTATGATTTAAAAAAAATGAATTTCATTATTAAAATAAAAATTATATATATGATGATGATGATTAACGTCCGCTAAGACCAAATTGGTCTATCGGGCCTTAAGAGGGTAAGTGATTACCTGTGATTCTTTAGAATTTTGTTTTTGTGCTCAAAAAGCATTAAGATAAGCTTTTTAGGATCACCATAGTTTTGTTGAGTTAAGAGGTTAGGAAGATTGGTAGTGTGACAAATATTTTGAAAATGAGATATAATGTGGGTATAGGCTGGACAATCTAAGAGAAAGTGGTTTTCATCTTCAACCTTCTTAGTGTCACAAAGGTGACACACTATTTCATCTCATGGCGTTTTAGGAATTGACCAACGCCCAGTTTCACTATGGAGCTCGTGAGAATTTGTTCTTATCTTAGCAATGTTTATTTTTTTCTTTAGACTCGTCAAAACAGATAGATAATTTTGATCTTCTAGATTAGGGTTGATTACATCCTTATAATACCTTAACTTTATTTTTTCCTCTAACACTTTATCACACCACATTTTCTCCTTAAATTTCAATTTGATGATATTTTTAATAGTATCTTTATTCTGCAAAATAGTGTCTTCCATGATTCCCCAATAGTTTATCCAAGACTGGGCATCTTTATGACATCCTCGTTTGAGTCAATGGTGGTTATGACTCAATTTTGAAGCAAGTTTAGGAAGCATATTGCCTTCTGTGTTGTTTAACTTGTTCTTATACATTAGGTATCTAGTCATAGTCGTGCTCTTAATGGAGGAGAGGCTTGTTTCTAAGAGGAGGATGGGATAGGGTGTATTTCCTTTAATTTTGAGATTATAGGTTATAAAATTATTTTGTATTTTCTCTATCTTTCTCCAGGAATCACAAGAGATACTACAGCACCAGACTTCACATCCATAAAGAATAGAAGGTGTAACTAGAGTCTCAAAGAGGAGTTTCTTCTTATTCCAAATCAAAAGATCAGTTGAATTACAATTGTTTTCAAGCCCATAATAAGCTTCCCATCCTCCAATAATATTTTTCTCAATGCTATAATTCCAATTGAGCTTGTGGTGAATATCAATTCCAAGATATTTGTATGAAGTCACTTCCTCCAAGTTGTTGTTGCCATATATGAAGGTATCATAAGTGATTTTATTGGATTTAATAATCATGACCTTAGTCTTATCAGTATTAATAGTCATACCCATATTGAAGAAAAAATCCTTGAGGATTCTTAGTTGATTTTCAATATCACGGGGACTCCTTGTCATAAGAACGATATTATCAACATAAAGAAGAAGATTGATGACTATACCAGAAAGAGTAGTGTCGACACAACCTGTTTTTTCCAAACAATCTTCTAACTTTTCAATGTATATGCCAAAAAGGGTAGGGGACAAGGGACAACCTTATTTGACTTCAATATTGGAGTTAATCTCTTTCAACCAACCCTTGATGTTTTTAAACTTAGCAAAAATGTTCTCACACATCCTTATTGCAGCAACCCTCAATTCATGAGGCACTTTTATCTTTTCCAACCTATTCCAAAGGTTTTTCATAGGAACCATGTCAAAAGATTTTCTAAAGTCAACAAAAACACAAAAAAGATTGTTTTTAGTATTTCAGAACACCTCTGCAATGATCCTAAAGGTAACAAGATGGTCCACAGTTGAATGATATCTCCTAAACCCTGCCTGGCCTTTATCCCTTTTACTATGACTTTCTAGCCAAAGTCTAATCTTCTTTTCCAAAATAATTCCATAAAGATTGGTTAAAACCGGGCTAATCATAATGGTCCTATAATTAAAGGGAATGTTTTTATCTTCATTTTTAAAAATAGGAACAATGAGGCTTTGCATCCAGGGTTTAGAGAAGCCTTGCTGCACTGCTAAATTGAAAAGCTTGTGTATGTGAGGGATAAGGATAGGCCCTCCGATTTTAAAAATTGCAGCTTGGTAGCCTTCAATGTCCTTAGCTTTCTCAATTGCAAGCCGCTTAACTCCGAACTCTATGTCATCTAAAGAAAAAACAACATCCTCTGTAGGGACAATAGGAATGGTGTCCATAGCATTAGGGAACTCGTAAAAACTTTTAAGGTAAAAATTTCAATCCCTTAAGAGAATTATATATATATATATATATATATATATATATATATGCTATTTTTTAACTATAAAAATAATTTTCTTCCAACATCTTTCTTTAATTATGGAAATTAATTCTATTATAATTTATATTCTTAATTATATTAAGAACTAAAAATATGTGTAAAGAAAGCTTTATATTGGTTTAGATAGGTTTTTCATTGGTAAATTAGTGTATTGTTTTTCTTTTTATTTTATTTTATTGATAAAAATTTAATTTGTATTTGAGTGGTGAAATTTTATTATAAAAATAAAATATTTACAAAAATTAATATTATATAAATGATTAAAAAATAATTATATATATTATTTTATTATTATTATTAAAATATTAATAATAAATAAAATACTTACACTAATCAACCTTTAAAATTAATATCCTAAATTATTGAATTATTAAGTAAAAAGGAAAAGGATAAAAAAAAAAACTTAAATTTATAAATTCCAATTCTTATTATTGTCTAATAATCCTAAAATATTAACATTTAAAATTAATATGAATAAATAATTAAATAAAATAAAGGTTGGCAAAATCCATGGTGGTCTAATAATCGTGAGAATGGAACTCATCAAACTACAAAAAAAATATCAAAAGTAAATAGTTGCATCATATAAATATTATTGGGGGCCGTTCGGAAGTCAACATATGACTTAAAAAAGCACTACTAAATACTAATTAAAAGCTTCTTATTATTAATCATTAATTAATTTGCCGGCTTCCATTAACATTCGTCCTTGTTATTATTTTAATGCTCACTTAGTGAAACAAACATTCTTCATAAGCCTTCAACCCGTGCCACGCATCGCTAAGAGATCGGTTTTCACGTGTTAATTTCCCACTAAATTCACTCCACATTCACAGGGATGGCAAACAACTCATTTTTCACATGTGAGGTATTTTATATTTTAAGAGGTTTGGTTAAATTAATTTTCATTAATTTTGTTTGCGACTTGAGATATTTATATTTTAAGAGGTTGTTCAATTAACCTTTATTAATGTTGTTGGACATTTGGCTAGTTTTGTGTCACTAGGTGTCAAATTTAAATCTTTTTAAATGAAGCATACTAGTTTAAGCTTACTAATTTCACTACAAGGTTTGTTTTTGGTTAAATACATGATCTATAATCTCTAAACTTATCGTCGAGCCATTTCACCAACATGGATGTTATTTACTTTTTATATGTCGAAATTTAATATGATCTATTTTGAACAAATTATTGTTGTGTAATGGTCTCAATCCTGTGCAATTGTCATTTTTAAATTTGATTGTGTAATTTAGGCAATAATTACAAATGAGAAAACACATGCAATCACACAACATAGAACACAAAGGATTTACCCTAGAAACCCAAATGGGAAACACAACATCAAAGATAATGCTTGCTCAACTCTAAGGAATCTCATGCAATAATGGATAACTAATCAAGTTTTCATTTAGCCACTCTTATGATTTCTTTTACAATTTTCCTTGCTTATTCTTCTTTACTTTTCTTCTTTCATATCAAAAGTTTCCAAACACTTAGTAATTTTTTCGAATGATGTAGAGCGGGCCAACACAAATCTTAAATCTGGGGGTCTGTAAGTACGTCGTACCATATGTCTGCATTCCCTCTATTGACATTTATTATCTTTTACCTACGAGTATCTTCTAATTCACTTTCACCTCTTATACTTAGTCATTTTTTTTTTAAATGTGGATTCGGAGCTACACAACATTAGTCAAACCTTTTTGAATGCCCAAATCTGCAACCCCGCACTCACCAAAACACTTCACTCCTTTTTCCTTTTCCATTTTCTTTCGATACTTAGTCGAATTTCCCACCAAAACTGATGTGGACCCATGCGCTTCCCTTTTAGTTTTTTGTTTGAGTCATCAGTTCCATAACTACGCAAGTTTGCATCTCTCTTAACACTTAACCGTATTTTCAATCCCAATGCGGACCTCTTCACCCTTTCCCGAAGTCATGTTCATAAGAAGTTAGGTCTGCAACTCCACAACTCTGCATTTTCGTGTTACGCATTTCACACTTCCCATAGATTGTTTCGCACCTTCATACTTAACTAATCTGAAAATGGAATGAATATGTTTCCAATAGATCTTAAAAATGAAGAAGACTTATCTATTTAAATTGCAAGTGTAAAATGGCATGTGTTTGAGCAATTGGATCAAGTTACTAACACATAAATTCAATGATTTATACTTAAGCATGAGCATCATATCAGACAAATAAAAACCATCAATAATGAACACATAACACAACAAATGATAAAGGAGTTCACCCCTTTCTTGGGTTACATCTCTTGGTCCATCTTCCCTTGGATCATTTTCATTATGCTTAAAAAGTTCTCTTGCAGTGCTTAGAATACAAAATAGATTGTTTCAATGGCTTCAGAACATCCAAAAACCCCTAGCTAAGCTTTTTTGACACCTGGTTTGGCCAAAAAATGAAGAAGTTACACCTCCTAGAACTTTTCCCCTTCAAGCTTGTTGTACCTGCTCGCCAAAATGCACCTGTGAATGACCAACCTGGCTCCCACAGCGTTACTAGGCCTAAAACCCATCACACGCATGCATCCCACAAAACAGGGCAAACTATCTAATAGTTAGTGAGTTTAGTGCCCCTTTCGGCGAAGGTGTTGGTCACATGGGGGACATGTGGCCATGCCTTGGTGCCTTTCTCAACCCCCCATGGCTAAATTGTTGCATAATCCACTCCATTGGTTATGTGGAGTGGCCATGTGGCTAACGCTTCACACCTATCGGGCTAACTCCATTCAAAACAAACCGCGCCCAAAAAACCACATTCCAAAACTCTAGCTCCAAAGGTTGACTGGAGGTCATATCAAACGGTTATATGATAAAGCATCGGGGGCTAGGGCCTAGCCCCGACCCTAATCTCCACCGGAATAACATCCATTTCAATTCAAATAATATAATGCGACTATGTACATTAAGAACCAACATGGGCGGGTTGGTATCCCTGCCCTGCCAAGGCACTTCCCCCTACCCGGAGGTCGCGGGGTTGATTCCTATGGAGTCATAAAAAAAATTCAACTACAAACCAATGAAGGGGTGCCACGTGGCACCATAACACTTTCCATCAAACAGGTACATGTCAAGATGTGGTTCTCCCACCTGTCAAAACCTGCCCACATCAGCATCCCAACTCCTCTGTCACTTCATTGTACGGTCGTACACCCTGTATGGTCAACTGCCACATCAACACTGTACGGACTGTACAGTCAACAAAGCTTTTCTTGTTTGGAAAAACTAATAGAATGTGATATCTTGCTCATACGACGTTCTTTTGAGCCCATTCAAGTTGCGTTGGGTTCGTAACGACGAGACCTACGTGCATGTCTGATTTGAAATGATTCTAATCACTTTGATTTTTTAGCACAATTTGATCCCCTGGATCACACCTCCCCATTGTGAAGCTTTTGGACCTCCAAAAGACTACTTTTAGTCAATCTGAAGATGAGGGTATAGTTCCCCCACCTTTACAATCTCAATCCATCCATCTTTGCTTGGATTGGTGCCTTTGAGACCAATACGAAACTTGTCATGCCTTGTTGTGTACTTGGCTTGGCTCTTTCTCAACTGTTCTTGAACGGTTTGCTGCACAAACTGAACTGGTTCAATGAACTTCTGGCCTGGTTATAAGCATGTTGAAAGTAATGTAGATGCTCATCCCAAAACGTAGGATGATTTCTTTTCAATCTAGCCAACGTCTTGCCCATACCAAAATGGACAACAACAAGAGAAGAATGTGCTTCTCTTATCATGTTGACTCTTTCACCCTGTGAAAAACATAGCTTGCCAAGATACACAAGTTTACCATGCACATAGGAATCCAATTCCTCATCTTGGATAGCACGACATAAAGTTGCATAAAAATCTTTGAATCAATATCTATAGCATACTGTTCCCAATAGCTCTCATGCACAATAAGATTATGCTTTAAATAAATAAAGCGCTAACAATAGGCCTAATAAGCATATCAACAACTTTATCATAAAAGTCTTTCTTATACCTTATCACCAAGTGGAAAACATAACTTTTCAAGGCATGCAATGGAGCTTGCTTTGATCTCAAAGATTTCTTCCATGTGTCTCCTTCAACAATCATATATGTAGTCTTGTTCAAGGCTCTGAAATCTACCCACATACACCACATACAATCTTTCTTTGGTACCAAACCAATTGGTGACCTACATGGCGAAGTGCTTGGTTTGATGACCCTTTTGTCAAGCAACTCTTGAGTTTGTTTTCTGTTTTCAACATTCTCCCTGACTGACATCCTACACATGTCAAGGTTTGGAAGAGGACCTCCTTGTTGCAATAGAATCTCTTGTTGGACACCCCTTTTAGGAGGCAATCCCCTTGGTTCCTGAAACATCTCAACATTTTCGCTAACAAACTCATGCAAATCAAATTGTAACTTTGTATCACATCCTTTTAGAACTTCTTCTTCATCATTGTCTTTGGGTTTAGTCATCAAAAGTACAAGGTTCTTACTAGCATTGACTAGTCTTTTCATTTTTCCAGCATTTGTAAGTGACAAATTCATCTTCTTTGTATGTTCTCTATGATCCAGGTGGTTATCGGTGGCCACCCACCATTTTCGACTGGCTCAAAATAGTTTTATGGCAAATTTGGCAATTTACTATTTTTAGTAGTTTTTAACTTCCGGGGCCATTTTTAGGGCCTAAATGAAGGTTTTTCAAGATCGAGGTTTTCAAAGATAGTGAAATCATATTTGAGCCCCCAAAATGAATCTCCTCTATGATACCTTTCCAATGAGCTATCATATGCCTAAAACGAAGATCGTATGCAAAAGTTACAACCCCGGGAAGTTGATGTACTAACTTACCCAAATGAGGCCCACATGACTTTTGGCGCTTCATCTCCTAGGGTTAGGTTTTTGGATGTATAGGGTTTTGGGAATTCTTGTTTATTGTAAAAAGGCCTTCAGAGCCTCATTTTAATCATCTTCTTGCGAATGCGAGTAGCCGTCACATCTCTTCTCAGAGATAAGTTGCCACCATTCTAGCAAGTCTTTCACTCTGTATTTTTACAGTCTCTGTACATTTCTTTCATTAATAGAAATCATGTATTACTGTATATCTGTGTTTATGGTTTCATCTCTGATACATTTATGTTATATGATTGAATATCTGCGATATATCTGTTCATTTCGTTATTATATCTCTGATTTCATTTCGTGCCGAAAATAATCCGAATCAATGGTATCAAAGCAGGTTATTCTTGATCGTTTTTTCAGTGCATGTCCCCGATGAGGTCCGAGTATAGAAATTTGGATCTCGAGATTATCTCTCTTGAAGACAATCACTCTTGCACACCCAAGAAACACTCAATGGTGGAAGAAAATAAAAACGATGGAGCAGATGAGCCTATCAGTCTGTTGCTTGAGCAAGCTCTCACGTGACAGAGGGATGAAATGATGGAGAATTTTTCCCACATCCTTCAACGCCTGTCGATAGTAATAGGCACATATTCATCAAGTGGCCACCTTGGAAACACCTCGACTTTCAAGGTACAAGTTAATTTTGATATTCCTGTATTTGAATAACAGACAGATGCAGAAGCCCTAGAAAAATGGTTAACTCTGCTAGAAGGTTATTTCTTTGTTCACAATTTTTTCGACAAAGAAAAAATCACCTTCGCACTCCTTAAAGCTCTCCCTCATGTCAAACATTGGTGGGAAACTTATTGGGAGCAAATTTCCACAGAAGAGTCTGGAATATATGGGGTCGAGCCCACTTGGGATTTTTTTGTGGATGTGGTAAAGGAACAGTATTACCTTGTTGGCAACTATGAGGACCGGTACATGAGATGGACCACACTGCAGCAAGAGATGGGCAAGCAGTTCCGGAGTTCACCAATATCTTCCATACCTTGCGCACCAAGCTAGGTATCAAAGAATCTGAATGACATTTGGTTCTGAAATACCATGGGGCTCTACATAGATACATCCAAACTGAAATGGTTTTTCTAGACATCTCATCACTCGGTGCTGCTTATCGATATGTTGTTAAAATCGAGCAGAAATTTAAGCATCGGAATAAACAGGAGTTCAGGTCTGCAAGTCTACAACAACCAAAGTATGACAAAGACGGCCATAGTAGACAGTCTCCTGAAATCCAGTCCAAGCCACATGAAAAGAATGATCACAGGAAGACAAAGAAGGACACCGGAAAATGGTGCGATTTCCACAAAATCCCCTGGCACAACACTGATGAATGTCGCTCAAAACAGTCATTGGTGGCTGAGATCAAAGACAAGGAGCTGAACCCTGATTCAGAATCTGATCTTGAAAATACTGGTAAAGGACAGATCATTGACATAGACCCCACTGCTATTGTCGCAACCGCAACAATTCAACCAAAAGAAATAGCAGATCCTGAAGAGAGGGAGCACTTTTTTCATTCATAGATGTGGGTGAAGAGGACCCCGCTGCATTTTATTGTTGATAGTAGAAGCCAGAAGAACCTCATCTCAGTAGAGGTCATCAAATAGTTGGGATTGTTGACAACACCACACCCGCAGCCATACAACATCAGGTGGCTTTGCCAAGGTCAAGATCTTAGTGTCAGCCATCAATGTTGATTGTCATACGACATCCATCCCTTCAAGGATGAGGTATTCTGTGATGTTCTCTTGGGACAACCATATATGTGGAAGCACCATGTTGTTTATGATTCTCGACCTTGCAGTGTCATTGTTTATTTGGGGGGTCATCTCTACAGAATACCAGAGGTAGTTCCGACTACTGTTCCACCTAGAAAGTGTCGCAAGGTAGTATCTCATACTGCAAAATTCAGCTTCTTCCCAATCTGTTCAAAAGGGGAACATAAGGACACTTCAACTACTACAGCTTCACCCCAAACACCTTCTATCCAACAGAAGTAGGTTGAAAAGGTTGTAGCAAATCACAAAGATTCCTTCTGCACACCATCCTCTCATGTAGCCCGACTTGTTGAACATCATCAGCCTCAACAGGTTTGTGACAAACTTCCACAAACTGAGCAGCGCAGCGTCTCCAGCAAAGCAAGCAACTCACCAAGATGCAAATTCAGCAAACGCTTTTCCCTCTCCCCTGGGATCTCAACACAATGGATACCATTTCTTCCTAAGGAGGGAGGATTGATCCAGGTGGATATCAGTGGCCACCCACCATTTCTGACTAGCTCAAAACAATTTTCTGGCAAATTTGACAATTTACTATTTTTAGCAGTTTTTAACTTCTGGGGCCATTTTGAGGGCCTAAATGAAGGTTTTTTGAGATTTAGGTTCTTAATGATAGCTAAATACATAGTTGATGCCCAAAAATGAATCTCCTCGATGATACATTTTCAACGAGCTATCATATGCCTAAAACAGAGATCGTATGCAAAAGTTACGACCACGAGAAGTTGATGTACTAACTTACCCAAAAAAGACCCACATGACTTTTGATGCTTCATCTCCTAGGGTTAAGTTTTTGGATGTCTAGGGTTTTTGGCATTCATGTTTATTGTAAAAAGGTCTTCAAAGCCTCATTTTAATCATCTTCTTGTGAATGTGAGTAGCCGTCACATCTCTTCTCAGAGATAAGTTGTCACCATTCTAGCGAGTCTTTCACTCTGTATTTTTACAGTCTCTGTACATTTATTTCATTAATAGAAATCGTGTATCACTGTATATCTGTGTTTATGGTTGCATCTTTGATACATTTTTGTTATATGATTGAATATCTGCGATATCTCTGTGCATTTATTTATTATATCTCCGATCTCATTTTGTGCGGAAAATAATCCGGATCACTCTAACAATGTACTCAACATTTTTTTTAAACAAATGATACATGTTCTCATGACGACGAAAAATGGCTCTCCTATCATATAAGTATGGGCTTCCAAACACAATACCACAAATATCCAATGGAATAACATCAAGCTCTACCTCATCTATATAGTTTGCAGTGATGGAAAATCTGAGTTTACACCTTCTTGTCACATGCAATTTGGCATTGTCACATATCCAACCTAAAGGGTATGGTTTAGGATGAGGAGTAGTTTCCAAATCTAATTTCTTGACAATGTCTTCAAAAATAAGGTTTGTTTGTGATCCCATATTAAAAAGAGTATCTATCTTGGTATGTTTTGAAATTACCCTTATGTGGAAAAGCTCTATCCATTTTTTTCATGTTGAGTTTTATTGATGACATAATCTGAAGAACTAGTGCTTGCAATAGAATTCTTACCTTGTAAACCCATGGTTGTGATTTTTGTTTCATCTTCCGAATCAGATCCTAAATCTTGTTGTACAATTGCAACAATGTCTGGTTTCTCTTTGTTGTTGAACTTTTTGGGTCTCGTTTCAAGATGAAGTTTCCAACAATGGTCTTTAGCATGTCCATCCTTTTAACAATGTTTACATGAGATTTTCTCTCTCTCTTTATTTACTGAAGCATTTTTCTTTCCATTTCCTTCAAACTTCCTCTTTGACGTGTCTCCATTAAAAATTTTATTTCTTTCCTCTTGAGGTTCATTCCTTTATCTTGCCTCTAAATGAGTAGCTTGCACACATACTTCATCTAGATTTGAAATATTAAACATAAGTATTGTATGCCTCAAGTAGCTATAGAAACCTCCAATGTATTTGAGCAAAGTATCTTGTGAAGAAAAATCTACACCCAAAACCAAAGCTCTTCTCCTAAATTCTTGAGTGAATCTTTACACATCTTTCCCTTTAGCTTGCCTAAATTTTTTCCAATCCATAATAGCTTTTTGCATGTGTTAGGTAGCTAGAGAGGTAGTAGTGGGGGCCCAGAGGGCCCATAGTGATAATAGTGGAGACCATTCAATGTAAGGTGGACTAGGTCCACTATATTATTAAATAAGGCCCACTATGGTAGTTAGATATAATAAATGTAAGAGGACTTCTTAGAAGGTTCTACTTCTAAAAGATTTCTCTTCTAGAATGTTCTTAGGTGATGATAACACTATATAAAGAGGTTCAAGCAATGTAATGGGACATGAAGAGAGTATTGTATTTGGAGTGGTAGCTCAATAGGAGGATGCCCCCTCGAAGATGCAAGTGAACATGGGAGGATCCCTTCCATAATAGGATCCATTATATGGTGTTTCCCTACCTCAAGGGTTTGGTAATAATAAAGTGTGGTTTATTCTATCTTGCTCTGTGGATATATTGTGTATTCAGTATTTGTGGTGATTATATTTGTAGATATATTCAGGTTCTTAACAAGTGGTATCAAAGCACTTTTCTTGGTAGACATTGTGGGCAAATATTTTTTATTTTTGCTGAATTTTTTTTTCAGGGAAGAAAAAAGAGGGCCGCGACATTCCAGAAATTTTTGGTATATTTGTGTGAAACATTTGTAGAAAAAGGTTGTATATATGATTTCCTCTCAGAAAAAAACCCAAGTTGAAAAAAAAAATCGTTTGAAACGGTGTCCGAGAAGTACAAATTTGAAGTTTTAAAATCTGCAATTTTTCAAGGTTTTTTCCGCAGAGGGCGGCACGATTTTTTTTATTTCTGTAGCAGCTGGAGGCCGAATTTTCCCAAAAAAATTACATATCTGATTTCCTCTCACAATTTCACCCAAAAAATCAATCGAAACGGAGTTCGATAAGTGAAGTTATGAGCATTTTAAATTCAACAATTTTTTAGGGGTTTTTCAGAAAAAGCAGTGATTTTCTATCGTAACTTATTGCTCTATTTTTTGGGTTTTTTCATGATGGTTGCGGGACCGAAGAGTTCATAGGGTGCTCAGATGGCTATTTTCTCTCAAACCCTCAAACAAATTTTACAAATTACTGAAGCATTCAAATCTCAATTGTATGACACATTAGATGCTAGATTGCATGACCTTGCAGATGGCCTCAATGATAGTTTTCGTAGTATTCAAGATTCATTGGATAGAATGCAGGAGAGATTTATTATGACAGACATTAGGGATGAATATAATCAAGAAATATATGTTTGGTATGATTTTGAGACCGATTGTGATGATCGGTATATGGATAGTTGTCATTTCTAGGATGACAACCATTTTCATATTTTATTTGATGACTCTAATCCACCTTATGTAGAGAGCATCAATGTGACAAATCGAAAGCCAATGATTATTACCAGTTTCCATCCTGCATATTCTACAGTGGTATTATTCCTTCCAGATTCCGCTACGATCCTTTTCCACTATGTGGATGGATCTTCTTATTTGGATCCACATGACAAGTGTCAATCTTTGGAGCATCATTTTGAGTTGGTTATTGGGTTCCAAAATCTTCCACGAGGAGTTCACATGAGCACTTGGACATGGGACCCTAGATTATAATTGTGGTTGGACTACTTCAACATGGTGGATTTCCTTTCTACATGGGACCTTGGTTCTCCAGTCTTCTTCAGCATTATGATCCATAATTATTCATGAAACCCTAGTATATGGTTGTACATCAAGCGTTGAAGACAACACTTTCATAAGGGGGATGGAATGTTAGGTAGCTAGAGAGGTAGTAGTGGGGGGCCATAGGTCCCATAGTGATAATAGTGGAAGCCATTCAATGTAAGGTGGACTAGGTCCACTATATTATTAAATAAGGCCCACTATGGTAGTTATATAATAAATGTAAGAGGACTTCTTAGAAGGTTCTACTTCTAGAAGATTCATCCTCTAGAATTTTCTTAGGTGATGATAACACTATATAAAGAGGTTCAAGCATTGTAATGGGACATGAAGAGATTATTGTATTTGGAGCGGTAGCTCAATAGGAGGATGCCCCCTTGAAGAGGCAAGTGAACAGGAGAGGATCCCTTCCATAATAAGATCCATTGTATGATGTTGTCATACCTCAAGGGTTTGGTAATAATAAAGTGTCGTTTCTTCTATCTTGTTTTATGGATATATTGTGTATTCAGTATTTGTGGTGATTATATTTGTAGATATATTCAGATTCTTAACAAGTAGTATCAAAGAACTTTTCTTGGCAGACATTGTGGGCAAATATTTTTTATTTTTGCAGATTTTTTTTTTTCGGAGAAAAAAAAGAGGGCCGCGACATTCCAAAAATTTTTGGTATATTTGAATAAACAATTTGTAGAAAAAGGTTGTATATATGAGTTCCTCTCAGAAAAACACCCAAGTTGAAAAAACAAATTGTCTGAAACGGTGTCCGGGAAGTCAAGATATTAAAGTTTTAAAATCTGCAATTTTTCAGGGTTTTTTCCGCAGACGGCGGCGGGATGTTTTTATTTTTGTAGCAGTTGGAGGCTGAATTTTCCCAAAAAAATTACATATCTGAGTTCCTCTCACAATTTCACCCAATTTCAAAAAAACATATCAACCGAAACCGAGTCTGCGAAGTGAAGTTATGAACATTTTAAATTCAACAGTTTTTTAGGGTTTTTCCAGAAAAAGCCGCGATTTTCTGTCATAACTTATTGTTCTATTTTTTGGGTTTTTTCACGATGGTTGCGTGACCGAAGATTTCATAGGTTGCTCATATGGTTATTTCCTCTCAAACCCTCAAAGAAATTTTACAAATTACTGAAGCATTCAAATCTCAATTGTATGAAACATTGGATGCTAGATTGCATGACCTTACAGATGACCTCAATGATAGTTTTCGTAGTATTCAAGATTCATTGGATAGAATGCAGGAGAAATTTCTTATGGCAGACATCAGAGATGAATATAATCAAGAAATATATGCTTGGTATGATTTTGAGGCCGATTGTGATGATCAATATATGGATAGTTTTCATTTTTGGGATGACAACCACTTTCATATTTTATTTGATGACTCTAATCCACCTTCTGTAGAGAGCATCAATGTGAAAAATCGAGAGCCAATGATTATTACCAGTTTCCATCCTGCATATTATAAAGTGGTATTATTCCTTCCAGATTCTGCTATGACCCTTTTTCCACTATGTGGATGGATCTCCTTATTTGGATCCACATGACAGGTGTCAGTCTTTGGAGCATCATTTTGAGTTGGTTATTGGGTTCCAAAATATTCCACGAGGAGTTCACATGAGAAATTGGACATGGGACCCGATATTATAATGGTGGTTGGACTACTTCAACATGGTGGATTTCCTTTCTACATCGGACCTTGGTTCTCCAGTGTTCTTCAGCATTATGATCCACAATTATCCATGGGACCCAGGTATATGGTTGTACATCAAGCGTTGAGGATAATGCTTTCATAAGGGGGATGGAATGTGTTGTCGCCCTTATGCACACTTGCAAACGTGAGCTAATTCCCGCTCACTTAGTGTGCCCTCGGAGACACAATGTCTAAGCTCCTGCCCACACTGTCACCTTGACAGGAACTTCTTTCGTCTAGGCTCACTCCTAGGGAAGCCAAGGGGGGTTGTCCCTAAGTTACTAAGTTGATTTTAATTACAATGTTATAGGAGTTAGTTTCAATTGATTATAGGCCAAGGGAAAACTAGCCTATATGACAAGTAGCAATGCAAGTGCAAGTCTAAATCTGTATGTAAGGCAGCCCTTTCCCTAAGTCAACTAAAGAATAGTGCCTAAGGTTGGGCAATGGGGTCAACTAGGTTTTTAAGGGTGGTTCGTTACAATAAGTTTACAATTAAATCAAATCAAACTACCCAAACCCCACAAGATTTGAATTACTTACAAGATTATACAATGTTACAAATTTATACAAAGATGTACAATAGATACAAATCAATTACAAGATATACAAGAGAAATTATCAAATCACACCCTAGGGCCAAGCATGCCCCAAGTGGCACTTACTCCACTTGGACAGCCTTCACTGGCATCTAACCATAAAAGCACTCAAGGATCAAATAGGTGATGCCTCCCCAAGTGGGATACTCAATCACTTATTGATCCACACCACAACAATGATAATTGATTAAACAAATGTTCAATGAGACATAAACCAATTTATCACAACACCATAAAAGATAAAGCAATTTAGTTGCAAGTTAAGGATATAACAGTAAGATAATCACAAATGTGTTGTCCTATCAATACATCTACTTCCCCAGCATACACAAATGTGATCTATGCAACTAGTGTTCTTCCTTAAAGATTTTATATTTCCCACCCCCTAACTATGTGTGTGTCTCAACTTCTAGTTCT
>ML814487.1:60444-80862 GCA_009831015.1 Picea engelmannii | reverse complement strand
GTATCCTACAATACACTTCAATCTGATGAATCTAGTTATCTAATTTCTCTGCATTTACCTCTCCATTGTACATTGGCAATTCAAAACTAATATCAAGCTTTAACAAAGGAGTTTGTAAAGGAGTTTTACCATGTCCTTTTGGATAACTTGGAGGTGGTTGTGAAATGGTGGAAGAGGTGGAAGATGGAGGTGAAGAAGGTGGAGAATCACCACTCCCTCCATTTCCCTTTGGATTTTTATCACCACTGTCTCCATTACCCTTTGGACGGTTGGAGCTTTCACCTTGCAATCTTGCACTCCTTTCATCAAAAAAAACTTTGACCATCTCATTCATATCATAGAAATATTTCTTGAAACTTTTCTCCTCTGAAGGAAGAGTTCCATGGTTGTCCTCATGAGCCATACTTGGTGAATATCTCCTTAAAACTTGAGGTGATTTGATAGTTCTTCTTCTTGATAGTTGAGAACTTGGCTCTACAAGTTGACCTTATCCTCTTGTGAGTTTCAACCTTGTAAGTATGTGATGCAGGAGCATCTCTCCATGCAGTCAGCCATCCATCCAGCCACGCTAGTGCGCATGCATTCATATGCTAAAAGGGAGGCGCAGCCCCATTTGAATTTGAAATGAATGTAAATATAATGTGCTTAGGCTGTTGAGCTAGGAAAGTTGTGCCTTTGAGCAAGCATTAGATAGGATCAGCTTTAATGCCAAGATTGGCTGAGATCTAGATCCAAGCGCTGGACTAGACAACCATTGAATGTAATTTATTAGAGTAGGTGAACCTGGAGGGAAGCGCTCGATGAGCACCTCAGGTAAAAGAGATTTTCAGATCTCATTTTTGAGGGTGTGTTGAGTTGTAGAGCCGACGAGAGCTCGAGAACCCCTTTGTAAAATACAGGCATTTTCCATTGTTAATATAACAGAGCAGTTTTTCCTGCATTATTCTGTCTTTTATGCATGTCTGTGTGTGTGTTCCATATATATGCTATGAATGTCTGTTATGTGGATGCATTCCGCAGGAGTTTGAGTGATTTCAGGTTGAAGGTCTTTGAGGCTTCACACCAAGAGGGTGTGACAGAACGTTGAGGTTCTGATAGCCGTGCACAGAGGATGCACTTCTGAACTCTGAGGAGTCAGATAGAGACGTGTTGAGGCACAGGACTGGAATCAAAAACTCATGAAGAAGACCTTTGAGGTTGTAGAACACCTCAAGAGGCAAGGCTATGTAGTTGAAACACAGTTGCAGACAAAACTTGCTGAAAGTTCTGTGGAGCTCTGCCAAGTGGGCATTGAGCATGTGTATAGTGGTGCACAGAGGAAGGAACTCCATTGTGAGTTTAGACAGGAAGACCAGAATCACTGAGGGTTCTGAGAAGCTCTGCTAGGAGGGCATTGAGCAGGTGCAAAGGGTGCACAGAGGAAGACAGAACTACTGAACGTTCTGTGGAGAAGAGACTCCACCAAGAGAGCGTTGAGGAAGGGTGCAGACAGGCACGGGGTGAAGGGAACTCTTTGAGTTATGAAACTGAAAGAAGAGTCCACTGAGGGACCTTTACTGGGTTGTTGATTACCCAGAAGTCTCAGCAAGAAGTTGTTGAAGTAGCAAGACAGCCAGGAAGGCGTCAGTTTCTCCATCTGAGGGGAAAGAAGGAAGAGAAAATCCATCAAGGGGTCTGAGTGTTTGTGAAATCTCAGAAGAGATAGCACAATGTGTGCATGAGAAGACTTTGCAGGAGTGAAAACGTCGGAACCCTTTAAGGATTCGAGAAGAACAAGCTCAGGAAGGGCAGCGTTTCATACGTGCGCGAGGCTCGAAGTCAAGAAGCTCGCAGAGGCGAAAGACAGTAAAGGCTGAGACCTTTGAAAGAGAGAAATTATCCCAAGGTAGGAAGAAGACACAGAAGCTTAGGAGGAGCAGCGACAGCTGTTCGATCGGCAGGAGAGAACAGATCTAGACTGTTGAAGATTCACATCCAGGGGAGCTTTAGGAGAAGCTACAGAAAGAGAGGATTGGCAGTCGTAGGATCTCACACACAAATCACGATAGCCATTGGATCGGGAGAAGGTGCGAGGAGGTTAAGCCTCAGGAGGAGCGCACGAAGATAACAGGTCTGGGTCGTAAGATCTGAGACAAATACTCGACAGTCGTTGGATCTGTGGAAGTTGCATGAGGTTTAGTCATCGGGGTATTGGCCATCGGGAAATCGGAGCTCTCGAAGTTGTGAGAACCGGGGCTTCGAAAGTCTCGAAATCCCGACGAGATCTGGACCGTCCATCTGAGAAGGATGCATGGCAAAAGGTCGGCATCATCGGCGAAAGTACCGATGGGAGGTCACCCATCGGCAAATCGGAAATCAGAGTTTCACGAGTCCTGGAGACAAGGCACTCAGGACACTTGAAGTCGCGAACCCCGAGGAGGAATCTGAGCCATCCATCATCAGAGGAAAAGTGTCAAAGATCCGAAAGGAGTCGAAAAATCGGGAAATCGAAGTTCCTAGGGTCGAAGGAAAAGGGACAGCGAAAGTCTCAAAATCCCGAGAGTTGATCGGGACCATCCATTTGGAAGGATATGTGGCATTCATCTAGCGACATCGGAGGAAGTCCCGACAAGAGGTCGTTCATCGGCAAATCGGGAATCGGGATATCGGAGATCCCGTGAGTAAAGGATTTGTGCACTTTGATTTCACGATCCGTGAAACCCCGATGAGTGGGGTACAACTGTCAGCACAGCAGGGAAGGAGGACAGAGGCGTAGTGGAGGCCAGTTGTCAGTAATCGGGAGGAAGTCGGGGATTGGCATATCGGGAATCCCATGGGCATATGCACCTTGGCATCGCAAACCCCGAAACCCCGACAAGATAAGGCTGCGGTCATGGAGAGATGGTCATATCGGCTAGGGGTTGAACCAGGAGGGATAGTGTGGTCAAAGGCGCGTCGCAAATCGGGATATTCGAGATCCCGTGCACAAGGAATTCGAGCACTTTGAAACTGCAAACCCCGAAACTCTGATGAGAGGATTGGCCACGATCACGGGGATTTGGTCATATGAGCGGGAACCTAGCCGGCAGGGCTAGCGCGTGAAAAGGAGCCCATCGGAAATCGGGGATTGGAGAGGTGAAAAAATCTCGACAGCGGAAATGTCGAAACCCTGATAGTGAGTCGGGGATAACCACGGTCAAGTGCTGAAGGCCATGGAGGGTAAAGAAAGGACCTGTGGATCGGGAAATTGAGCAGTGATTCCACTCAAGAATCTAAAGAGCCGCTTCGGCTCAGAAGAAGGAGGAAAAGAACGATCCTGTGAGAAGGAGGTCAGGTGAAGGAACCCTGTGGGGTGATTGGAGAGGACCTCTCTGCATCAAGTGGTATCAAAGCTAGTTCTTGCTTGTATATTTTAGGCAAGAGGAGAACAGAGGAGGTGGAAGAAGACAAAGTTACTGAGGACTCTGTGAGGACTTGTTTGCAGGTAGGCAACAGTCCATAGACAGTCAGCAGGACTGTGAGAGAATGAAGCTGAGCACTCAGGATTTTAAGAGTGACAGTAGCAGATCTGTCAGGGAGGTAGACAGACATAGCAAGATGGCTACTGAAGGCCATAGGAAGAAAAGAAAGGCAGAAAATATTGCAGAAGAAGTCGAAATGGATAGAGAGCTCTATGAATTAAAGGCAGACATAGAGGAGTTTGAGCTGCGGATGCGGTAGGATAAAAGGAGGAGACGGATGTGCGAATGCCCCATGAAGATGCCAAAGGTGAAATGGCCAGTCAGAGAGCTTATGGTCATGAGACAGCGCATACTGCTAAAGAGATGGTTGAGGTATGATGAAAACCTCAAGGCCACAGAGGAAGAGATGATTGATTACTGTTGGCCAAAGACTGGAAAGGGTCTCGATGATTGGGATGATGAAGAAGATAAATTGGGATCGTCTAAGGATCTCATACACTGCCATGAGAGTAGTGGAAGGTTTCCATATTGCTAGATGGGCAAGAGAACAGAGAATGAATTGGGGTCATCTGAGAATCTCAAGGACTTCCATGAAGGCGGAGAGGAAGAAATTTCAGATTGCCAAGAGGGAAACAAGTTGAGATCAGTTGAAGATCTCGAAGACTGTCATGAGGACATCCAAGGAATTTCGTATTGTCGGCTGGGCAATGAAAAGAGATCATATGAGGATCTCGAAGACTGCCAGGAGGGCAGCGGAAGCGTGTCAAACTTCCAGGAGGGTAGCGGAAGCGTATTGAACTTCCAGATGGGCAGAAATGAACATTTGAGACCATTTGAAGGTCTCATGGAGAATTCAATTCAACAAGGAGTGTTGATTAAGATGGGATCATTTGATCTCATGGTCTGCCAGGGGAGCAGCGGAAGCATCCCATATTGCCAGGTGGGCAGGGATGAACAGATGAATTTTGATCAGTCAAAGGAGCTGACAGAGAAGGTGAGACTGTCTGAGGGTCTCATAAATTCAAAAGTGAATTTGGATCAGCAGGTGCAGCTGATAGAGGATGAAGATCAGGATGGTATTCTGATGATTGGGGGAATTGGGATATTCCTACCATCTGCCCAGGAGGAGGCAGAAGATTATGTTGCAGATGATGCAGCAACAATAGAAGAACAGTCATCAGAGACTGTCAAAGGGAAATTGGAGCAGATGGTTGAGACTGCCCAAGCAGAAGGAAAAGAGAATGAGCATTCTGAAGAACAACTCAATGATTTCAGCCAAGAAGCTGAGAGCATTGTAGCATTGGAGCTGACAGCAGAAGAAGAAGCAGAAAAGAAAGAGGATAATGAGCATTAAGAGGAATGTCTCAGTATATTCAGCCAGGTAGCTGAAGATGATGAAGTTGTAGCACTGAAGCTAGAAGCAGAGGAAGCTAGGGAGCAGGCAGGTAAAGTTATCACTCCATGGGAGATGGAGCTGAAAATGTTGGAGGATTGGTTGAACAATTCAAGGCCAGCAAGAGAACTGACAGAATTTGAGCTGTCAGAGAAGAGGATGATGAACAACAAGTCAGTCAAAGAGAGACTGCAGAGCTGAAGTCTGCAGCAGAGTGGCAACTTGAGGCCACAAATGAAGATGAATATGAAGAAGATGGCATGGGAGATCATAGCGATTCTTCCTGATGGCCAAAAAATTTTGCAGCTGAGGAGACTGCAACAGTAGAGCCAGCTACTGGAGCAGTTGGACGGAGTGATCGAGGACATCAAAAGGTTGATGTTGAGATCAGCAAAAACTACTAGTGAGGAGTAGCTGGGCAGAAGGAAAGAGGCAGCAGCAGCAGCAGCAGCAGAATGGAGCAGATGGGAAGCTCCAGATGTTCGTTTGGGATCCAGGAAGATTTCCAACAGCTTAGCGGGGAAGCACACGAGCAGGAGCTCATGAATTTTGCAGTTGTGGAGTATGATGCAGGAGCATCTCTCCATGTAGTCAGCCATCCATCCAGCCACGTCAGTGCACATGCATTCATATGATAAAAGGGAGGTGCAGCCCCATTTGAATTTGAAATGAATGTAAATTTAATGTGCTTAGGCTGTTGAGCCAGGAAATTCATGCCTTTGAGAAAGCATTAGATAGGATCGGCTTTAATGCCAAGATTGGCTGAGATCTAGATCCAGGTGCTAGACTAGACAACCATTGAATGTAATTTATTAGAGTAGGTGAACCTGGAGGGAAGCGCTCGATGATCACCTCAGGTAAAAGAGATTTTCAAATCTCATTTTTGAGGGTGTGTTGAGTTGTAGAGCCGACGAGAGCTCGAGAACCCCTTTATAAAATACAGGCATTTGCCATTGTTAATATAACAAAGCAGTTTTTCCTGCATTATTCTGTCTTTTATGCATGTCTGTGTGTGTTCCATATATATGTTATGAATGTCTATTATGTGGATGCATTCCACAGGAGTTTGAGTGATTTCAGGTTGAAGGTCTTTGAGGCTTCACACCAGGAGGGTGTGACAGAACATTGAGGTTCTGATAGCCGTGCACAGAGGATGCACTTATGAACTCTGAGGAGTCAGACAGAGACGTGCTGAGGCACAGGACTGGAATCCACAACTTAGGAAGAAGACCTTTGAGGTTGCGGAACACCTCAAGAGGAAAGGCTGTGTAGTTGAAACACAGTTGCAGACAGAACTTGTTGTAAGTTCTGTGGAGCTCTGCCAAGTGGGCATTGAGTATGTGTACAGTGGTGCACAGAGGAAGGAACTCCATTGTGAGTTCAGACAGGAATACCAGAATCACTGAGGGTTCTGAGAAGCTCTGCCAGGGGGGCATTGAGTAGGTGCAAAGGGTGCACAGAGGAAGACAAAACTACTAAACGTTATGTGGAGAAGAGACTCCTCCATGAGGGCATTGAGGAAGGGTGCAGATAGGCACGAGGTGAATGGAACTCTTTGAGTTCTGAAGCTGAAAGAAGAGTCCACTGAGGGACCTTTACTGGGTTGCTGAATACCCAGAAGGCTCAGCAAGAAGTTGTTGAAGTAGCAAGACAGCCGGGAAGGCGTCAGTTTCTCCATCTAAGGGGAAGGAAGGAAGAGAAAATCCCTCAAGGGGTCTGAGTGTTTGTGAAATCTCAGAAGAGATAGCACACTGTGTGCATGAGAAGACTCTGCAGGAGAACAGACGTCGGAACCCTTTAAGGATTCGATAAGAACAAGCTCAGGAAGGGCAACGTTTCATACGCGCGCGAGGCTCGAATTCAAGAAGCTCGCAGAGGCGAAAGACAGCAAAGGCCGAGACCTTTGAAAGAGCGAAATTCTCCCAAGGCAGGAAGAAAATGCAGAAGCTCAAGAGGAGCAGCGACAGCAGGTCGATCGGAAGGAGAGAACAGATCTGGACTGTTGAAGATTCACGTCCAGGGGAGCTTTAGGAGAAGCTACGGAAAGAGAGGACCGACAGCCGTAGGATCTCACACAAAAATCTCGATAGCCATTGGATCGGGAGAAGGTGCGAGGAGGTTAAGCCTCAGGAGGAGCACACGAGGAGAATAGGTCTGGGTCGTCAGATCTGAGACAGATACTCGACAGTCGTCGAATCTGTGGAAGCTGCACGAGGTTTAGTCATCGAGTTATTGGCCATCGGGAAATTGGAGCTCTCGAGGTCGTGAGAACCGGGGCTTCGAAAGTCTCGAAATCCTGACGGGATCTGGACCGTCCATCTGGGAAGGACGCGTGGCAAAAGGTCAGCATCATCGGCGAAAGTACTGACGGGAGGTCACCCATTAGCAAATCGATAATCAGAGTTTCGCGAGTCCTGGAGACAAGGCACTCAGGACACTTGAAGTCGCGAACCCCGAGGAGGAATCTGAGTCATCCATCATCAGAGGACAGGTGTCAAAGATCCAAAAGGAGTCAGAAAATCAAGAAATCGGAGTTCCCAGGGTCGAAGGAAACGGGACAACGAAAGTCTCGAAATCCCGAGAGTTGATCGGGACCGTCCATTTGGAAGGACGCGTGGCAGTCATGTAGCGACATCGAAGGAAGTCCCGACAGGAGGTCATTCATCGAAAAATCGGGAATCAGGATATCGGAGATCCCGTGAGCAAAGGATTCATGCACTTTGATTTCACGATCCGTGAAACCCCGATGAGTGGGGTACAACTGTCAGCATAGCAGGGAAGGAGGACAGAGGTGTAGTGGAGGCCAGCTGTCAGTAATCGGGAGGAAGTTAGGGATCGGCATATCGGGAATCCCATGGGCGTATGCACCTTGGCATTGCAAACCCTGAAACCACGACAGGATAAGGCTGCGGTCATGGAGTGATGGTCATATCGGCTAGGGGTTGAACCAGGAGGGATAGCATGGTCAAAGGCACGTCGCAAATCGGGATATCGGAGATCCCGTGCACAAGGAATTCAAGCACTTTAAAACCGCGAACCCCGAAACTCCGATGGGAGGATTGGCCACGATCACGAGGATTTGGTCATATGAGCAGGAACCTAGCTGGCAGGGCTAGCGCATGAAAAGGAGCCCATCAGAAATCAGGGATTGGAGAGGTGAAAACTCTCGACAGCGGAAACGTTGAAACCCTGATAGTGAGTCGGGGATAACCACGGTCAAGTGCTGAAGGTCGTGGAGAGTAAAGAAAGGACCTGTGGATCGGGAAATTGAGCAGTGATTCCACTCAGGAATCTAAAGAGCCTCTTTGGCTCAGAAGAAGGAGGAAAAGAATGATCTTGTGAGCACAAGGTCAGGTGAAGGAACCCTGCGGGGTGATTGGAGAGGACCTCTCTGCATCAATATCATAAAAACAAAAACAACTTGCAAACAATCAAGCCTTCACAAACCAAAACTCTGATACCAACTGATATGAAAATGGAATGAATATGTTTCCAATAGATCTTAAAAATGAAGAAGACTTATCTCTTTAAATTGCAAGTGTAAAATGGCATGTGTTTGGGTAATTGGATCAAGTTACTAACACATAAATTCAGTGAGTTTTAATTAAGCATGAGCAACATATCAGACAGATAAAAACCATCAATAATGAACACATAATACAACAAATGATAAAGGTTTTCACCCCTCTCTTGGTCTACATCTCCTTGTCCAGCTTCCCTTGGATCATTTTCGTTATGATTAAAAAGTGCTCTTACAGTGATAAAAATACAAAATGGATGGCTTCAATGGCTTCGGAACGTCCAAAAACCCCTAGATGGTCTTTTTCGGCACCAGGTTTGGCCAAAAAATTAAGAAGTTACACCTCATGGAAGTTTTCCCCTTCAAGCATGTTGTACCTGCTTGCCAAAAAGCACATGTGAATGAACAACCTGGCTCCCGCAACGTTACTGGGCCTAAAACCCAGCACACGTGCACATCCCGCAAAAAAGGGCAAACTGTCGAAAAATTAGCGAGTTTAGTGTCCCTTTGGGTGGAGGTGATGGTCCCATGGGGGGCATGTGGCCACATCCCAACACCTTTCTCGGCCCTTCATGGCTAAACCATTGCATAATCCATGCCATTGTTCATGTGGAATGGCCATGTGGCCAACTCTCCACACCTGTCAGGCTAACTCCATTCAAAACAAAACACGCCCAAAAAACCACGTTCCAAAACTCTCACGCCAAAGGTTGACTGGAGGTCATATCAAACGGTTATATGGTAAAGCGTCAGGGGCTGGGGCCTAGCCCCGACCCTAATCTCCACCAAAATAACATCCATTTCAATTTAAATAATATAGTGCGACTATGTATATTGTTAAGAACCAACATGGGTCGGCTGGTAGCCCAGCCCTGCCAAGTCACTTCCCCCTGCTCGGAGGTTGCAGGTTCGACTCCTATAGAGTCATAAAAAATTTGCAACTATAAACCAATGAAGGGGTGCCACATGGAACCATAACACTTGCCCTCAAACAAACATGTGTCAATATGTGATTCACCCACCTATCAACACCTGCCCACGTCAGCATGCCAACTCCTCTGCCACGTCACTGTATGGTCGTACGTCTTGTACGGTCAGCTACCACGTCAACACTGTACGGACTACATAGTTAACAAAAATTTTGCTTGTTTGGAAAAAATAACAAAACGCGATATCTTGCTCATACGACATCTGTTTGAGACCATTCAAGTTGTATTGGGTTCGTAACGACGAGGCCTACGCACATGTCCAATTTGAAGCGATTATGAGAACTTTGATTTTTGAGCACAATTTGATCCCCTCGATCATTAACATTTTTATGTCCATCATAATATCACATCACCACTTCCCATCATATTTATTACCCCCTTCCACATCATTCATCGCTCATAAAATCATAATGTCGTTATTAATGCATAAGACATTGATCAAAGGTCACAATAAATCCAAATCTTAGGACAACTGATGACTTTTAAAACATGATCTACGACCAATTGAGTTACCAAGGAAGTATGTGGTAGAATTTAATATAAAAAAATATCCAACCTGTAAGTATCGACAATAGTGTCACCTTTGTAAAAAAAAGAAGAAAAATATTTCAAATAAGAAGAAGGAAATGTTTTGTGGAGATACATTGAACACACTAGGTTGTGAAGATCAACAGTTCCAGTGGTCCAGGGCATATAATTACTACAAGTCTCTTTCTTTGACTGAAAAGAAAAAAAGCCTAATATGGACCTCAAGAATAGCATTAGTAGGTTGTGTTCCGAAGGTGACTAACATGAAAGAGATTGTTCAATGGTGCACAGATAAATTCATCTCTGAACAAAAAATAATTCAAACACAAGGTCATCAACCCATTTCTCTAGCTCCTTCAACATTATCTAAAATGTTATGACTCTGTGCACCAACTATGCAGTTCAAGAGTGAGGAAGGTGATGAATTTTTGAAGAAGCACAAGGGAGGAAACATATTTCTGAGGAACTACTTGGAAGATCCAACCCGTAACCCTAGTACTTCCAGAATCAAGGTAAATTCGTTAAAATACCCATACAGAGAATTTGCATGGTTATTTGTCTGAATTATCGGTTTGGAATCTACTATGTTTGTATCACAAAGTGTTATATTTTCTATGCATTATTCTCTTCATGAAAAAGTCGTCATTGATTGGGGTTATCTCATCTCAAGTGAAATTTCCTTCCAACTAAATAACCTCAAAAAGACTCAAAAGTTTTATATGACTTCTTACCTCATTTTCTCCATTGCTTATGGCCATGTTTTTGGATATTCACCACGAGAAAGACATGTTGATTTTAAGTTGGAACTAATGTATGCATGGTATTCAATCTTGTACAGACATAAATCCTAATACAGTTTCTACCCAGTTGACAACAATTTCATTTCAGAATTCAAAAAAATAATATTTGGACAGAGTACATCAAGTTTATCCATGGAAGAAACTGTATTTCTCTCTAGAAAAAGGGTTTATGAATTGTTCGAAGAATTTACTATAATTAGATTATTTGGCAGTAAGGAGAAGCCTTTCCTGTTACCATTTTATACATCAGATAAACTCTTTGTCAAAGAAGTATGCAGGAAATACAGGACTTGGGCCCACTTGTTCCATAATAAGAGGAAAAACAATTTATACACTTACCATGGAAAATTGGGAATTGTATTGTTAAACACATAACTCGCCTTAATGAATTGGTGGGACATCATGAACATATTGGTTTGAAAGAAGCAGAATTTGTTGAATGTTTTGATCTAGACAACAAATTTACTACACATATGAAGTTAGTAGGGTATTCTTCACATTTCATTTGAATTGAATAGTTTCAAGAATGTGGTGGAGATAACTTATATCTCCAAGAATTAACGTCTTGTCAAATTTAAAACGAAACAGGAGAAGTAAAAAACACAAATGAAGGACATAGACACAAATGAAGAGTAGAACCAGCGGAATGGATACTAGAAAAACATCAGTTGGAGGCTCAGATGATAGTGGAGATAAAGACCCATCGAGGAAAAGTCTTGAGAAAACACATATTACATACACTCCTGTAAAAAGAAAAAGAAATATATCATCAGTAGAACTAAATGCACCAGAAGTCCAGGAAAGTCCCCATGTAATGGATATGGATGAGCTCATTGAAGAACCTGGATAGTCTACACAGAGGTTGTTAGAAACAAGAGAAATTTCTACTGCTATGATGTCCCAAGAACCTGAAATATTTGAAGAGGAATCTGTCACTCTGCACCACGCAGCATACAATCATGAAACTAAGAAACTATTGCTGGAAAAAGTTAATAGAAAGAAAAAAGTCATGAGAACGATGGAAATATTCAATTGATTTGGATGGAGTAGCACCATAAAAAATTACAGACTTTCATGGAGCTACTGGAGATGCATTAAGACAATCAATTAATAACATGGAAAAAAATAATTCATAATTAAAGAAGAGGATAAAAGAGTTTGAAGTTGCTTTGGTACCAGGACCATTATTTCTAGAACCTTTGAGTTCAATTCAACCTACACTTGAATTGGAGGACATCCCAGAAAGCAGTACAAAATACAAAGGCTCATCAAGTTTATTACAGGATGTAGGAAAATATGTTGGTGATGACATACAAAAGAGGATTGACATAATTCAGGAGATTTGGGAGCTTGCCCAAAGTATTACTATATTTTCCTCCAGAATACAAAATTTCAAATAATAATTGCAGAAGGATTTGGAAAATGATGAAGGATTTTTTAAGGAAGTTGAAAACACATTTTCATCCAAAATATCAAGTTTAAATGAATCTCGAAGGAAGGAACAAAAAATTCCCTCTCCTTACCGTATGAAGTAGATTAATGCATGTTGGCTAAGGAGAATCAAAGAGTTAAGAGAAATGGTAAATGAAACCGATGTCTTAAGGAATAAAAAAAAGTGATTTATTTCTTAAACTTGTTAATCTTACTAAGGAATTGGGTGGTCCCAATTCATTTATGCATACCATGATCTTAACCAAAGAATTTTTAATGGGACAACTTAATGCACTAAAATTTTCTTGGGCTAATGAATTTACCGAAACTATAGAATTTTATGAAGATGAAGTTGAAAAATGGTTAGTTCGGTATATCAATAGGAATGATGAAGTGGATGACATATTGCATCAATTGGAGATAGATTTGCGTGAATTTAAAAATCAGTTATTTGAAATTAAAACTAAACATGAAATTACCGTGGTATCTTTAAGAGAGTACATTGAGGAATGGTTGAAAAAGGCGTTAATCAAAATTACTAAAGTAGAAAATCAAGAAATAGTTACAACGATTATGCCACATCAACCACAACATACACCTATAAAGGAGCCAACTGTAATCAAATAAAAGTTACGATATCTCTCCATCACAGTGAGTCGAACATTAACTTTACCCTTTCAGTTTTCCCTAAGTTCATTTCTGCTACAATCATTTGTCATATTGCCTTTATCTTCTCAATATTTTTGGGGATTTAGGTTGATTCTTTGTTTTACTTCTTTTATCTTCCAGGTCTTTTCACTTATGGTCCGTGGGATCCCTATCTCAATCATGTTTGAAGGGTGAATGCATTTTATTTTCTTTAAATACATTTACCTTTGTATTTAAAGACTCGTTATTATTTTTGAGACACCAAGAGAGCTACTTGGGATATTACATTATTGTATTCTCAAAGACTTTGATCAGAGGCTTGAGTTTCCAATTTTTTTTATCCAACATAATATTTTTGGTGCTTTATGGAATGATAATTTAAAGTTCTCTTTTAATTGTGGTCCATTTTTCGTTCTCTCTATTCATGGATATTGTTCAATGTTATAATGAATGCTATGATGGATATATCAGTCCCGTATATTATGTGTGCATCTTATCTATTTATATTGTAAATATTGTACATATGAGTTTCTTTTAAAACACCTGGTCCCCAAACTCAGGTGTTGTTTTTCCTTGAATGTGAATGTAAATATTAAGTCTAGTCTGTCTCATACTTTGTTTTATTTTATTTTATTTTCATGGAATTATAAGAACAAGAGGAACACCACCTCTCTAAAAACATAGGAGGATTCATATCCTCATGAGGTTGATCTTTAACCGTGAAACAGTCTTTTAGATCAACACTTAGCTATAGTTATGTTGTTTCTATGCCAATAATTAAAGGAAATAGGAAAGGTTGCTACCCTTAATCTACTCTTGATATACTCAGCTATGTAAGACTAGAATACAACAAAAATTATCTTTCTCTATGGATGGACCAAGAACTCAACGATGGATTCCTCTCTTGGAAGAAAGAATCACCATCACAATGTTGGTGATCTCTTGATGTAGACATAACACCAAGTTTGTCCTTCTTCTACTCTAGAATATGGGCTCAAGTGATGGCTACAAATCTAGTAAGCTTCTTCCTTCTCTCTTCCTAGGGCCAGTGTTTCTTATCACCAAGAAATATGTGCTCCCATCTCCCAAATGCATCAATGTAAAGCTTACAACTTATCTCTCTATTCTCTAAACTGTGATCAACAATTCCAATGCAATTCTAGCAATTACTTTCTATAATAGTTTGAATTTTGGATCTCTATTAATGAAACCCCATCGCTCTATGTGGAACTCCACATCTATAGAAAGTTATGGATTCTATTCATGGACATAATAGTCCACAATCACAATGTTGTAACAATGTCGCAATGACAAATAATTTCCTATTCATGACAACAAATCAACTCTTTATTTTTCCAACCCACGATCTTCTAGCTTGTCGAACCAACCCTTGTTCCTTCCCTGACATCCTATTTATGCATTTTTCTAAAGGGTATCTTAAAGGCCAACATCTAACCAAATTCCAAATAATTTATTACAATTATTTCTATTAGAGAAATGACCTTTTAGGCCTTTTCATTTTTGTCCATGTGGTGTCCTTTGATTGGTCACCTACCACACATGGCAGCAACTAATGTGGCCATGTCACATGCTAACTAGGCCTTTGTCTTGGGAACACCTTGTATTTATAATCCTTTTCCTTATTTCCTTGTGAATTATGTGTCGCATTATGCCTTGTTGCTTTATGCTTTCCATGTTGCTTTATGCTTTCCATGTTGCCTTATGCTTATTGCCTTGTGTTTTTTTTTTCCACTATAGATGTGGATTGTAGAGGAAAAGTTCAGAGCTAATCTCCCCTCTAAATCCTCTCTACTCCTTTGTAGGCTTGTCTTTGTGCACTTCTTCAATGTAAATGTGAAGTGAAAGGTGTGAAGTTATGCCTCTCTCTGAATCCTCTTCTCCCTTTTACATTGCAATAGTCTACATGCATTGCTACCTTATGTGGAGTGTAACATACCCAACAACCTATGTGCTCTATTGAGGCTATAGGCTACTCCATAACCACCAAAATCACACCAAATTTTTGTTTTGATACCATTGAAAACCTCAAATTCTATGATACTAAACCAATTATAGCGTGTATGCATGCTTGTGTAGGGTTATGCGAGCATAATTAAACAATCAAGTCAATTATGATTCCATAAATATAAATGTAGACTAATACATGCATTCATAACTAAACAAACTAGAAAATAAATAAATCCATAACATAAAAAAATTCTACATATTCATAAACAAATGAAAAGCACTTATTATTCCCTTGGTCATTGTAGCACATCTGCATCATCAACTTAGAGCTTATGCATGTAGTATGCATCTCAAAGCTACCAAAAGATTCTTTTGTCGAATCAAAATGATAAATATTTTTCAAATATGAGCTACCTGGTTTGTCTCAATCATGTTGTGAACATGAGTTGTAGAAGTGGAAGGTATTTCTTCTCTTCTCATCATCTAAAATTCTACCTACAATTGTCCCAAACCTTCCTCCTTGTCTACCAATTCTTGTTGTAGTTAGGTTTTCTATTCATCTAGTTGAATATTGACTTATCTACCAATTGCATGAGTTGATACCTTTAATGTTCCCATATTTCCATTACAATAACCATGGTGTCTTGGTATTTTTCCAATTTTTCTCCCATAGAATCAATTAAATCTTCCAAGGTCTGGAGCTTGCATTGCAAGTCTTCAACATTCTTCTCTAACTGTTGTAAATTCTCCTTGATTCTCTTCATGAATCTACTCATTGATGGCTTTCAACTCATCCATGCTTTCACTTCTCAAAGCCTTACCTATGGTCAAGTTTGCTTAACTTCTTTTCTCCTTAAATCACTCGTAGCTTTTTCAAGGTCACAGATTCAATGCTTAGATACCAATATGATCCATATGTTCTCAACCTATGGCCAATCCAATTCACAAACATGGATTCTATTTACTTTTAATGTTCTTAATAGTGTCGGTTAATTTAAACCTTTATATGCTCCGTTTAAGACAAATTTATGTTTTGTAATGGTCTTAATCTCGTGCAATTTCCATTTCCAGATTTGAATATATATATTTGCAATGAATACAAAATAGAAAACACATGCAATCACACAACATAAGACATAGAGGATTTATGGTGGAAACCAAAATGGGAAAACCAACATCAAAGAGGAGGCTTGCCAAGCTCCAAATAATCTCTTGCAAGAAAAAATTACAAATCATGTTCAACTAGAGTCTTGTTATTCCTATGCCAATAATTAAAGGCAACATGAAAGGGTGCCATCCTTATATACTATTGATATAGTCCATTATGCAATACTAGAGTATGACATAGATTCTTATGAATCTCTATGGATGGACCAAGAAATCAACAATGGCTTCCTCTTTTGGAAGAAAGAATCACCATCAAACTCTAGGTGATCTCTTGTTCTAGACACAACAAAAAGTTTTTCCTTCTTCTACTCTGGAATGTGGGCTCAAGCAATGGCTACAAATATGGTAATCTTCTCTATGTTCTCAACTCCCAAATGCAACAATGAACAACTTCCATATTAGATCACTATTCTCTAAACTGCAATCAACTATTATAGAAATATACCTCTACAATAGTCCAACTTTTGTCTCTCCATTAATGAATCATTCTTGCTTTATGGAAATCTCTGTCTATATAAAAATATGGCTTATATTCATGGTCATAATAGTTTGTAGAGACAATGGTGTAACATTGTTGGAATGGAAAATCATTTCATGCTCATGAAAGCGAAATCAATTCCTTATTTTTCCAACCCCTTGATATTCCAACTCGTTGAACCAACCCCTCTTCCTTCATTTCCATCCCAAGTTTATGCATGTTTCTAAAGGGTATTCAAAATGCCAACAACTAACTAGTTTCCAAAGAATTTGTTATGGTTCTTTATGTTAAGGAAATGACCACTTAGGGGTTTTCATTTTTGGCCATGTGGCGACCTCTAATTTTTCACATACTACACATAGTACCACATGGTCTATACATGTCACATGTTATCTAGGTCTTTATCTCGAGGTTGTCTTGTTTCTACTTGAGACTTTTCCTTGTTGCATTATGATTTCCATGTCACCTTATTCCTTGTTTCCCTGTGTATTTTTTTCCATTGTGGATGGAAAGTGTTAATGTAGAGTGAGTATCTAGGCTACCCTATGACTCTTGTACACCCCTATGTATTCTTTTCCAGTGTGGGTGAAAATTACAGTGTGTAGATCTAAGCTCCCCTATGGCTCCTCTTCTCCTTTCACATTGCAATGATTTGCATGCCATGATGCATTATGTGGGGTGTGGAGTGTGGAGATAGGGCTTTCACTCCCCCTTTATCACACCTATGCATGCAAATACCTTGGCATACACTTGGTCATTTTAAATCCCTCCCAAATTTCTCTAATATATGTAAATAAAGACTTTAAACATGGAAAATAACAAGTGTTCTCCATCATAAAATACCCAAAGAAATAACATCTATCAAACTTCAAGTAGAATATGTCTCAAGAGGAAAAAAAGACCACATGGTGGCCTTCTTGTAGGCTAATACTTATGTTACCTATGCTTGGGCCTACCTTCTAATGACTTTATAGAAAGGACAAGTTGCCTAGGCATTTTTTCTTGTCCTATAAAGAGGTTACGACACTCTAGGATTAGGCCACTAATCTCTGCAATCAATTATTTTGAATTCATATCACTTGGAAAGGCACCATGTTAGGGAAATAGAAGCCGTGACTATTAATTTGGATTCAACTTGGGATATACTCAAAGTATAAATTATGATGTCAATCATGTAAATCTTATAACAATACAACTTTTAAATGAAATATAGATCCAAATTTTGTATCATTCGATAAAATTTCAATTATGATTGATTCTCTCTAGATCTAAGCTTATGTGCATAAAGTCACTCTTAACTTAAATTAATTGCACCATCCTTTGGAATATTTGGGTGGAGCATTGTAAACAATGAGTAGATTCCCATCATAAAAATCATAATATAAGTCACCAACACTCTAGTAGATGTGGCATCAAGAGTGAAGTTGTCATCAACACTATCTCACAATTTTCCAGTCAAGCTAAAAAAGATATAGATATGAAAGGGAATAAAGTTGGTCATAAGGATAATAAGACTAGTTTCTATCTAATCTAAATGATGATAAGATACCTACATTATGTTGGACATATATTTAATAAGTCTAAGTCTTAGAAATCAACAAACAATGGATGAAGGCCATTCATGCTAGGCAAACTTCTTATACATGACAAACTTCTTGTGACTCCAAATTAGACCTCTAAACATAATCATGATAACCCAATGGATGAAGGCTACTCATGATAAACAAAATTCTTCTATTGGAAAACTTCTTGTTACTCCAAATTAAACCTCTAAACACAATCATAACAACCCAATGGATGAAGGTCACTCATGCTAGACAAAATTCTTCTACATTGGAAAACTTCTTGTTACTCCAAATTAAACCTCTAAACACAATCATAACAACCCAATGGATGAAGGTCACTCATGCTAGACAAAATTCTTCTACATGACAAATTCTTGTGACTCCAAATTAGACCTCTATACACCATCATTGCAACCCAATAACGTTTGCAACGACTCCATATACATGAATACTTATATTTATAATTATGTTATTAATACATCCTTAAATTTTATAATTTGTATATATTTCTAAATCATAATAGGTTAAGAATTTGTTATTCTAGTTTAAAGTCAAGTAAAATTAATAGTTAAATGAAATTTGTATTTTTATTATAGGACAATGTTTATTTACCCATGGCTTTTTGATAATATATTTCTAATGTATATAATATTTGGATTATAAATGTTATGAAGCATATTTCTTTAAAAAAAAATTGAATTATTTTTATTAAGAGAATGCAATTGCTTTGTAATATTCATTTATATTAGGTTTTTTTAATTTTTAATAATGTTTTTAAATATTGTTGTGAAAAATGATGATGATGATGATGATTAATGTCCACTAAGATCGAATTGGTTTATCGGACCTTAAGAGGGTAAGCGATTACTTGTGATTCTTTAGAATTTTGTTTCTGTGCTTGAAAAGCATTAAGAGAAGCTTTCCAAAATCACCATACTTTTGTTGAGTTAAGAGGTTAGGAAGGTTGGTAGTGTGATAAATATTTTGAAAATGAGATATAATATGGGTATAGGCTGGACAATCTAAGAGAAAGTGTTTTTCATATTCAACATTCTTAGTGTGACAAAGGTGACACACTCTTTCATCCCATGGTGTTTTAGGAATTGACCAATGCCCAGTTTCACTATGGAACTCGTAAGAATTTGTTCTTATCTTAACAGTGCTTATTTTTTCTTTACACTTGGCAAAACAGATAGATAATTTTGATCTTCTAGATTAGGGTTGATTACATTTTTATAATACCTTAATTTTCTTTTTTCCTCTAACTCTTTATCATGCCACATTTTCTCCTTAAATTTTGATTTGACTTTTTTTTTAATAGTATCTTTATTCTGCAAAATGGTTTCTTCCATGATTCCCTAATAGTTTATCCAAGACCAAGCATCTTTATGCCATGCTCACTTGAGTCGATGGTGGTTATGAATTGATTTTGAAGCAATTTTAGGTAGCCTCTTGTCTTCCATGTTGTTTAAATTGTTCTTATACATTAGGTATCTAGTCATAGCCATGCTCTCAATGGGGGAGAGGCTTGTTTCTAAGAGGAGGATGGGATAGGGCGTATTTCCTTTAATTTTGAGATTACATGTTATAAAATTATTTTTTATTTGCTCTATCTTTCTCCAGGATTCACGGGAGATACTACAACCCCAGACTTCACATCCATAAAGAATAACAAGTGTAACAAGATTCTCAAAGAGGATTTTCTTCTTATCCCAACTCCAAAGATCAATTGATTTACAATTGTTTTCAAGCCCATAATAAGCTTTCCATCCCCCAATAATCATTTTCTCAATGCTATAATTCCAATTGAGCTTGTGGTGAATATCAATTCCAAGATATTTGTATGAAGTCACTTCCTCCAAGTTTTTGTTGTCATATACAGATGTTATCATAAGGGATCTTATTGGATTTAATAATCATGACCTTAGTCTTATCAGTATTAACAGTCATACCCATATTGGAGCAAAAATCCTTGAGGATTCTTAGTTGGTTTTCAAGATCATGGGGACTCCTTACCATAAGAAGAAGATTGATGACTATACCAATGAGAGTAGGGCCGACACAACCTGTTTTTTCCAAGCATTCTTATAACTTGTTAATGTATATGCCAAAAAGGGTAGGGGACAAGGGACATCCTCGTTTGACTCCGATATTGCAGTTAATCTCTTTTGACAATCCCTTAGTGTTTTTTAACTTAGCAATAACTTTCTCATACATCCTTATTGTAGCAGCCCTCAACTTAAGAGGCACTTTTATCTCTTCCAACCTATTCCCTTTTCTTAGGAACCATGTCAAAAGATTTTCTAAAGTCAACAAAACAACAAAAAAGATTGGTTTTAGTATTGCAAAACTCCTCTGCAATGATCCTAAAGGTAACAAGATGGTCCACAGTTGAATGATATCTCCTAAACCCAGCCTGGCCTTTAGCTCTTTTACCGTGACTTTCTAGCCAAAGGCTAATCTTCTTTTCCAAAATAATTCCATAAAGCTT
>ML814487.1:20245-32069 GCA_009831015.1 Picea engelmannii | reverse complement strand
CTTGATTCCACTATTTCTTGAAGTACATTTGATGCTCTGTTGCTTCGTGGTAATATGTGTCGCATCTTGTCACTCTCCCCAAAGTATATTTAATGAAAATATTACAGAAAATAACAAGTGGTTAAAATATTAAAAGGTCGTTATTAATGGCGAACTTCTTGAGACAATTCTCTATTAATTCTAATTTAATTCATATTAATCATTCCTTCAAAATAAGAGTTTCAATGCATATTATAGTAAAAGGGATTACTTTGAAATTAGCATTTTAAAGTGATTGTATGTTAATCAGTCAACTTCATCAAGCATGAAAATGAGAAGAAGAGAATAATTCCGCGGGGACACTCTAAACTCATTTGGGCGGGAGGATTAGAGACTTCAATGGTCAAGATCATACTGGTATTATTCATTACTACCAATTTCAAAAAGGAATGTGAACCAGGTTTGTACATCAGGGATTGCGTTAGCAAGTTGTGTACTGGAAGTTTTTGATTTCAAAGAACCAGTTTCTTGGTCCATGGACAAATACGATAAAAATCGGAGGATAATTCAAATTCTAGGAGAATCCCCTATTTCTCTAGCACCTTTAATCTTCAATAAAATGTTGAAACTCCTAGAGCCGATAATTACATTCAAAGGAGATGAAACCAAGAGTTTCCTGAAGGAAAGAAACAATGGATTGAAGCTTCAATAGGAATATCTCGAAGACCTGACAATGATGCCAAAAGATTTATCTAACATCCACGCTAGTTTTTCAAAAAAACCTTATCGAGAAATAGCATGGATTTTCGCTAGAGTAGTTGGTCAATAATCTATGACTATCATTCTCCGACTAAATCTGTATATCTTACATTTTACAGTTCACGAAAAATATTTTTTTTACTAGGCAAAGATTATTTCTAGAGAAATATCTTTTTAGTTATCAAATTTCAAGAAGACCAAGAAATTTTGCATATCTTCATACTTAATCTTTACCATCACTTACTTTCATGTTTTCAAGGGTTTGCATTTGGGAAAATGGGTCAATTGTAAAATTGACCCAATGCAGATGTGGTGCCCGACCTTATGGAAAAAAAAAAGGCTATGTATCAGGCTATGTATCATTTCTATGAAGTTCATAATGCATTTGATTCTTCCTTCAAAAAACCTATCTCTCGGTCAAAAACATTGATATTATATTTAGAAGTATCAACTTTCTTGATTAAGAAAGGAAGCATTGAAGCCATGGATAACTATAGTGCTATCATAATTTATTGTTCTCAAGAAAAACCTTTGTATCTCTTGTATTATGTGTCAGATAAGATTATTTGTGTAGAGGTATGCAGACAATACATATTTTGGGTTCATTTATTTCATGAAAAAAGACAAAAGCAATTCATTCCTCTACTTTTGAGAATTGAGGAAATTTTGTTGAGAAATACTTCAAATATTGATGAATTTTCATTGCAATTAGATCAATATAATTTAAATTTAGCTGAAAAAATCAAAGGGTTCGAACCTAACCATTTTTTTATGGATCATATGTAATTTTTTGTCTTTAGTGTCTCACTTGCTAATTCATTTCTATTAGAAGAAGAAGAAGGAGACAACCAAGACCCTCAAGCAGTGTTTGTTGAAAAGAAACAAGAGGACATTGAGACTATTATTAGCACTAATGACCAACATTAACAAAGGGGAAGAGTTGTTAATGAAAGGAGTACTTGTTATCCTAATGTATCTTGGAAAAGAAACCAACCAAAACCAAATTCTCAGTCAACGACACATGAACAAAAGAAGTCTTCAATTGAAAATTATGATGATGGAGGAGATCAAAACCCTCCTAAGGGAAGTCTTGAAAGACCCCATAAGTTTCCAGTAACCATTTAAAGAAAAAGGTAGATAAATCAAGAAGAAACAAATGAGGTTGAACCTGAAGATGAAATCTCTCTCGAAGACATGGACTTGGATGCAAACATTGAGGACATAAAATTCCCTAACGAAGAATAAAGAGTGTTGGAAAGTAGAGAATTTTTAACTGAATTGGAAATGCAAGAACCAGTCTTATTTGAATAAGAGTCCTTGACCTTGCATAGTGCTTTCTTTGACAAGAGTACAAATAAATTGGTTCTTGAAAAAGTTCATACAAAAATCAAAAAAGTTCAAAGAAATTCTAATTCATAATTTGATTTCAATGGGGTTCCACCTTCCAAAATTGTATGGATCCAACTCCCTAAATCCCCCACCCATATTTGCTAGTCCAATTTCTACGATGCATCCATGGAAGACTCTTGATGTGATTCTAGAGTCTAGCTCAAAATTAAAAGGGACATCAAGCTTACTTGTTGCAGTGCGAAGATATGTTGGAGAAAATATTAAGAAGAAAATGTCTCTAATTCTTGAGACATGGGAACTTGTGAATAGTTTCATTTCCTTGGCATCAAAAATGACAAGTTTGAAACAGTTCCTTCAAGATGATTTGGAAAATGATGAGGATTTTTATAAAGGGGAAATTACTACCTTTGTTATTGAAGTTTCAAATATGAGCGAGCTTAAAAGAAAAGAATAATACCTACCCTCCTCGGTCCGCATTAAACAACTAAATTCATGCTGGATTAAAAGAATTAAATGTTTAAAAGAAATATTGGTTGATATTAACACTATAAGTGTCAAGAGGGGAGAATGTTATTTAAATTTAATTGAGTTGGATCTAGATGGAACAACTAGAGAATTTCATGACCCAAAGATAATTTTTTATTCCATATTTATGTCTAAGGAGAAGTTTGAAGAGAAATTAGAATCATTGAAATCTGCATTGACCGAGAGATTCAACAATTTAACGGAAGAATCAGAGTTTGAAGTAGAAAGTTGGTTATTCAATTATGTAAACAAGAATGAATATATAGAATATATATTACATCAAATTTCAATTGACTACCAAGGGAGAGAGGATTCATTGTTTGAAATAAGAGTAAGGAAAGTGGTAACAGTCGCACCAATGAGGGATTATAATGAAAATTAGTTAAGAAATCTTTAATCAAAATAATAGAAATAGATCAAGAAATGAAAGTTACAAACGGTCAAAGAATCCCAACAAAGGAGAATACAAAAGGAACATTGGCCAATAGATAGAAGCGAGAGAAATCCATCAAAGTGAGTAAATTGATCACATCTTTCATAATGTATCTATTATTTTTCCTTCTCGTTTAGGAATCATCCAGTTGTGTCTTGTCATTCTTGAGAAAACATAACTGATTTTTCATCGTCTCCTTTCTTCTTTTCAGGTTCAAACTTGTTCCACTTTATTTTTATGGTCCATGAGATCCCCATCCAAGTCCATTTGAACGAATGTTATTTTTATTTATTGAAAAATAGACTATTAAGACAAATATTTTTGAACTCCCAAGAGAACTACTTTGGGGTGTAATTTCAATGACTTCTCAAACTCTGAGTTTTTGAGCATGGGATGTTTGAAATGCGCCTATCATATTCTCTCTTATTTTGAATGAAATATTCTTTTAAAGTGCTCTCAATTGTGGACTTGTGTCTTTCCTTCTTATGAATGTGATCAAAATTTATGATATTGTGATGGATGTGAGAATTATATTATCTTTCATATAATGGTTATTTTATTTCTGTACAATATAGTGTATATTGTATCATAGTCTTTGAAAGATTCTTGGTTATGTTTTCAAGAATTCACTTGTGACTATATTATTTTTTTATCAATAATATTTATATTTTATTTAGCGATAAATATTGAGGTTTCTCTTCAGTATCCCCCACTTTAAAATTCTAAGTATCAATATGTTAGAAAAACAGGATCGTAGAGCAATAAAATTAAACAAATGCGGAAATAAAGCATAGAAGATACACAATACAATAGAGACACAGATACACGTGGTTCATCCAGTGTGGGCTACGTCTACCAGAGAAATTTCCAGATCCTTCCTTTATTATTATCCAACAAAATGAAGAGATACAACCTACAACACACCCATTGTAACTTCATCTTTTTTCTCTCATGGTCTCATCTCTCATAATAAAATATTCACACACATACACAATCGTAATACAATCCCCTCATGTCCCCGAGGTGTAGGACAGTCGGTGACGGAGTGTGTTGTTAAGCCACTCCGTGATGTTAAAGTCACCGGTTCGAAACCTGCGGGGACAAAAAATCCAACCATGTTNCGCGGTTTCTCAAGCCACAGGTTAATCGCAGGTCCTGCACAAATTAACAAACAAAAAAAAAAAAAATACAATCCCCTCATGAAAAGAGGGTTTCATTCTAGTGCAAAGAACCCTAATATAACTTCTATCGTTAGATCTGTGACCTTATAATGAACGATCCAGATTGACTACGAAATTACAATATTTTACAAGGAATTTTCCCCAAAATTTCACTTCGGGGGCACTACCCTTGAATCCCCCACCCGGGGGGGGTCCATTAATTTTTGTTTCCCCCCCTGATGACAATAGTGGGGGGGGGAATCCCCTCGACACCCCCCCGTCAGGAAATGGGATCCAAGCATGGCTTAAACAAACCTTTGAATCAGGAAGATAATTAGGCTCCACAACCAACAATCTCCCACTTGGAGACTGATCACAACAACTCCATTTATGTTGTACTTGTTGGACTATGATCCACCTTGGACCTAGAAAATTTCTCATCTTCACCTTCGTGCTTGAAGACCAATTGAAACTAAACACAAACTCAGTTTCTCCCTGGTTACTACCATTGTTAACATGTCTACAGGATTCTACCTAGTATGTATATTTTCCAACTTCAAATGTCCATCTTCCAAGATGGATCGTATGAAATGGTACCTAAGTTGTGTTTGCTTAGTATTAGAATGGAAGGTTGAGATCTTTGCAAGATGAATGACACTCTTGTTGGCACATTACAATCTTCTATTCTCTTGCTTCTTTCCCAATTCCTCCATAAACCTTTATAACCAAATCATCTCTTTACCAACCTCTGTAGCAGCAACATACCCTGCTTCCATTGTTGAAAGTGAAACAACCTTTTATAGTTTTGAAATCCAACTTATTGTTTTTCCACCTACATTAAAAACATACCCTGTGGTGCTCCTCCTTCTATCTTTATCACCTTCCATATCTAGTCAACATATCCCTTTAGAACAATGTCTGAACCTTCAAAACATAATGCATGAGTAGCAGTACCTCTCAAATACCTGAGAACCCACTTTATTGCTTCCCAATGTTCTTTACTTAGATTGTTCTTATACTTTCTCACAACTCCCACTACATGTGCAATATATGGTTTTGTGCAAACCATCACATACATCAAGCTGGCAATTGTTAATTAATAAGGGACCCTGGACATGTATTCTATCTCCTCTTGTGTCTTGGGACACATTTCCTTAACTAATTTGAAATGGCTAGCCAAAGTTGTACTAACTGGTTTTGCATTTTGCATTATAAACCTCTTCAACACCTTCTCTATGTACTCACCCTGAGACAATGTCAATTTGTGATTTTTCTTGTCTCTTGTTATTCTCATACCAAGGATTTTCTTTGCAACACCCAAATCTTTCATCATAAATTAATTAGCTAATTTATTCTTGAGCACATTTATATCTTGCATATTAGACACTGCAACAAGCATGTCATCTACATACAATAGCAAGATAATATAGCTTCCATTTTCTATCCTTTTAAAATAAACATAGTGATCAGAATGACATCTACTATAGCCTTGTTCTATCATAAACATGTCAAACTTCAAATACCACTGCCTTGAAGCTTGATTTAGGCCATTCAAGCTCTTCTTCAACCTGCATACCAAATTTTCCTTTCTTTTGACCTCATACCCTTGTGGCTACTGCATATAAATCTCTTCCTCCAAATCTCCATGGATAAAAGTTGTTTTTACATCTAATTGTTCAAGATGCAAATATTCTACTTCCATAATACTTAAAATAGTCCTAATTGAAATCATCTTAACAACAGGAGAAAATATTTCATCAAAATCTATACCTTTCTTTTGTGCAAACCCCTTTACAACAACTCTATCCTTGTACCATTTTTTTCCTCCATCTTCTTCCTTCAACCTGTAAACCCATTTATTATGTAATGTTCTTTTTTCTTGTAGGAAATTGAACCAAGTCCCATTTATGGTTACTTACAAAGGATTCTATTTCCTCTTTCATGCCTTGCTCCCACTTTTTTTTAGTTTCTACTTGCATTGCCTCTTCATAAATTTATAGTTCACCAGAATCAGTCAACAATAAATGATACAATGAAGGAGAGTAGCATTCAGGGGGTCTACTTAACCTGGTAGATATTCTAACAAAACTTGCAGGAGTTTGAGGTACCTGTTGCTCCTATTGTTTTACATTTTGATTTTCTAGTACCTTTGGAATTTCGTTTTTAGTGATCTCATCAAGCACTATGTATTTTGGTTTTTCATTTTCTTGTTTCTTTCCCTATAACTAATCTTTGTACATGACATTCTCATTGAATATGACATCTCTACTCCTAATGATTTTGTGATTTTCACAATCCCATAAGAGATAACCAAAATCATTAATATTGTACCCAATAAAGGTACACTTCTTTGATTTTTCCTCAAGCTTTGTTCTATTTTCTTTATCAATATGGAAAAATGAACCGAAAGTCCTTAGAAAATAATAGTTTACATTTTTACATGTCCATGCTTCCTCTATAATTCCACCATCCAAAGAGCTTGAAGGTCCTTTATTTATTAAGTAAACAACACTATCTACAACATATGTCCATAATCGTAAGGGCAACCCAACATGTAATCTCATACTCCTTGCACGCTCCATGATTTTCTTGTTCATCCTTTCTGACACACCATTTTCTTATGGTGTTCCTGTAACTGTTTTCTCTGTATGAATCCCCTGGTATGAAGAGTAGTCATCAAACTCCTTGCTATCATGTTCACCTCCATTGTCTGATCTGAGACACTTCAACCTTTTTACTGTCTCAGTATCAACCAAAGCTTTTCATTTATTAAACGTATCAAGAAAATCAGATTTTTGTCGAATGCAATAAACCCAAGTTTTTATAGTTGCATCATCAATAAAAGTAACATAATAATGAGAGCCACCAAGAGATGATACCTTAGTTGGTCCCCATACATTTGTATGCACAAGATTTAACCTTTCACTCTTGTTTTCTTTTCCGGCTCTGATAAATATGACTCTCTTATGTTTTCCATAAACACAATGCTCACAGAAATCCAAATCAATTTGTTTAAGATCCGGAAACAAAATTCTTTTGTGAAGTATATGCATTCCCTTCTCACTCATTTGTCTAAGTCTGTGATGCCATAGTGTTGTATCCACTCCTATAGAAGCTAAAGAGATAGAAGAGTTGGTATTACCATTACATAAATACAATGTACCTACCTTTTTCTCTTTTTTCTATCACCATTGATCATTTGGTGACCTTCCATGCCTTATCTATAAATATAAATATACATCCTTCACTTTATAACTTCCCTATTGAAATTAGATTTTTTCTTAGATCTGGAACATGTCTTACCTCTTTCAACAAATATTGATTTCCAATCTTTTTCTTTATGTGTACCTTACCCATTCCAACAATTTTTCATTGTACATCATCACCCAAATGAACTTGTCCAAAATCACCTTGAACATAATCTAGAAAAATTTTACTATTGGGTGTGGCATGAAATGAAGCCCCTGAATCTACTACCCAAGACTCAGAAATATTATCTATAGAAATAATCAAATAATCTTGTAACACATCACCTATTACATTTTCTTCCTAATTTTTCTCCTACTGTCCATCTCTTTGTTTCTTTGGAGCTCTGTAGTCTTTCTTCAAAAGTCCTTTCTTCCCACAATTCTGACACTTTGTCTTTCCCAGTCTAGATTTGGATCTTCCCTTTCTAGAATTCCCACGGTTCCCTAAGCCACTTCCTCTATCCTTTTGTATTCCCCTGTTCTCCATGGTCAACACATTAGTTGATGTCTCACCTGTGATTTTCCATCGCATTTCCTCGCTAAGGATAACACCAACAACATAATCAAATTTTAGAGTGTTTGAACCAAAGATAGAGTTACTTACAACCATGACCAAGCCATTCCATCTTTTTGGCAATGAGCATGGGATTAGAAGAGCCATGACCTCATCATCAAATTCCACGTTTACAAAACTTAGCTGATTAGTAACCATATTAAATTCATTTAAATGATCTGCAACAGACCCACCTTCTGACATCTTCATATTAAATAATTGCTTCATTAGAAATACCTTATTGTACGTCAAGGGTTTTTCATACAGTTTAGCCAATGCATCCATCAGCTCCTTCGTTGTCTTTTCATTTGAAATATTGAAAGCCATTGACGGTTCCAGGCTCAGTTGTATTGTTCCTAGTGCCTTATTGTCAAGAACCTCTCATTCTTCATCCTTCATGGTTGTCGACTTCTTTGTTATTCTGCCCAATGGTAGGAATAGATCCTTTTGATATAAATAATCTTCCATTTGCATCTTCCATAACTGGTATTTTTTTCCGTTAAAGTTGTCGACCCTAAACATTCCATCTTCCGCCATTGCTCCCACTTGAACCAGGAACCCTTTTTTCCTGCGAGTTACCTTTCACTCTGATACCAGTTGTTAGAAAAATAGGATCTCAAAGCAATAAAATAAAACAAATGTGGAAATAGAGCATAGAATATACACAATACAATAGAGACACAAATATGTGTGGTTCACCCAGTGTGGGCTACGTCCACCAGAGAAATTGCCAGGTCCTTCCTTTATTATTATCTAGCAAAATGAAGGGATACAACCTACAACACACCCATTGTAACTTCATATTCTTTCTCTCACAGTCTCCTCTCTCATAATACAATATTCACAAACATACCTGGACATAATACAATTCCCTCATGAAAAGAGGGTTGCCTTCTAGGGAAAAAAACCCTAACATAACTTATATCATCATATTTGCGACCTTGTAATGAACGGTCCAGATTGACTACGAAATTACAATATTTTACAAGGTAATTTTTCCCAAAATTTCGCTTCAGGGGTGCTTCCCTCGAATCCCCTGCCAAGGGAGGGCTACATTAATTATCATTCCTCCCCCCACCAGACCCCCCTGATGACAATAGTGGGGGGGGTCAATCGCCCCTACACCCCCCCGTCAGGAAATGGCATCCAAGCACAGCTGAAACAAACCTCTGAATCAGGAAGATAATCAGGTTCCACAACCAACACAAGATGTATATTTCAGAACATACAAAGGAGTACCACCTCTATAAAAACACTAGGGGATATTTTATCCTCGTGAGGTTGTTGTTTGTATCTTAACAAATCTAAACATAGAAAACCCTCTACTTTTATTGCCATGGGTTTTATGTATTTTTCATAGTTGACCATTACATTGCTATCAGTTTGAGACTAAACTAGAAAATATTCAATTTTGTTTGGTGGAGATACCAAATTTTATGGTTATGTTTATTGGTGCTAGTTATGCATACCTCCCCCACCTCAATTTCTCCAATTTTAGCATGGCTTTACTTGGCATCCAACTTGTGGGTGGTTTTCCACTTGGGCTCATAATGGTTGTAACGTCCAACATTTCAAAACCCTATCGGGCTCAATCTTGCTAAATGGACAAAGACCCAATATGACACCTCCTTTGTTTTTCGGGTGGCCTCCTACCTCCTTTTCCAATGCCTAGCCTCCAATTATGCAATCTGGTAACAAGCCCAATACCCCTAAAAGAAACAAAAGTGGGTTGACCAAAGGAAACCAAACTCTTGTAAAACACCCAAGGCAGACCATGACCCAAACATATCAATACAATACCAGGTCCCACACAAAGGCTATGCGAGTAGAAGAGGCTCACTATACTCACTTCTCAACCAACACCAAGGAAAAAATGGAAAACGAGAAATAGTTATCAATAAAAAAAACACCAAAAATACTCCAAAGACCAAATAGAAGTTGAGTTTGATAGTTGGATTTCTGACCGTGGCTATTCCAAAACCTGTGACACTAAAATCTTCAAGTTAACAGAGTTATATTAGCTCAATGAGACCTTCATAGCTCAATTAGTAGAAGGATAAAGCCAATGATAAGATATGTTGCATATGTTACATGTGATATATAGGAAATTTGATATCCTTTGTAAAGAAATCTTCAATATTTAAATCATTGTCACAACTACATAGAGAGTCAAGATGGTAATGAGGATGAGAATGAAAACATTTTGATCTCTGAAGGAACTCCTTCCAATTCTTTTTTACTAGATGAAGAGAACAACACTCAGATGGACTGACACCCAAGAACAACTTAAAGACATAAAATTCAAAAATAGAATATTTTATTTTTATAAGTCATCAATACTATAATGTACAATATTTTCTTTTGTTCTTAACAAACATAGAACATCACAAGCTTATAGTTTTTATGTTATATTTTTAAATATATGTTGAAATACACACATTAATATTTTTTACTTGGAATAGAACTAGCTTCTCAAGCGATAAGCCACTTGTAAGACTATAATATATTTTTTTCTCATATTAATATAAAAAGTAGTTACTTTACCCCCACACATATATATGAAATTACTAAAATAATCAACATTTTGAAATTTAATATTATATATAATTATTTAAAATAAATTATATTTTAAAATTGTAATGGTATAAAATGTATTTTTTATTCACTTTATCTAATTGGCTAAGTTTTAGTGGTAGAAATATACAACAACTTTATTTTAAATAAATAATATTATTTAAGGTTAAAATTAGTGTAATAATCAATATTTTGAAATTTAATACTATATATAAATTTAAAAGCTAGTTAGAGTTGTGATCTCATAACTTAAAGTACTTTATATTAAAAATACGAGTGCATGTACTTTATGTTAAAAATACAAGTGCATGCAATGCATTTTTTCATTTCACTTTATTTAATTGGTAAAAATTTAGTGGTAGGAATAAAATATAACTTTATTTTTAATAATATTTTCTGAAGTTATTTTTTCGTATTTCACTTGGTAAAATTTAATTTTTTTATTTCACTTTATTTAATTGGTAAACTTTTAATGGTAAAAATAAAATATAACTTTATTTTTATATGGTCTAAAGTTAAAAGGTACTTTATAATAAATATTTAGAAATTTAATTTTATATATAAATTTAGAAATTTAATATTATATATAAATTTGGAAATTATTTTTCATAATATCATCTAAGCACTTAATAATCAGATATTTTGAAATTTAATATTATATAAATTTAAAAATTGTTTTTAATAATATCATATAAAATTTAAAGTTATATATTATATACCAATTAACGTTTAACATTAATATTTTATAAATATAAAAATATTTTAAAATAAATAAAATATTATATAATATAATAATAATAATAATTCACATAGATGGAGTGACAAGTGTTGAGGCCAGAGACACCCACATGGAACCTTCGGTCGCCAATGCGTCGACACTTGGATGAAGACCAATGCACACCTCAGGAAAGGACAACAAATATAATAGAATGACACAACAAGGGTTAATGGAGTTATGGCCGAGATGGTGAGAGATGGGAATTATGAAGAGGTTAGGCATGAGGATGCCAAAAGAGTGTCATGACAGTACAAACCTGGTGATAAGGACAGGCCAAGAAGTATGGGCTCGAGGAGGAAGGACAAAGTTGGTTACTCATGGCAAAATGAGGTGGGGAGGTTAGGAGTTGGGAGTGACATCAAAGCCTCGAGTTAAATTGAAGGGAATGAGAAGACGAAAAAGGGAGGACCAAAAATCGGGGATACACCTCCAAGATAAAGAAAGTGAGGAAACATGTGTGTTGTG
>ML814487.1:0-20145 GCA_009831015.1 Picea engelmannii | reverse complement strand
TGTGTCTCTATTGTATTGTGCATCTTTTGTGTTTTATTTCCGCATTTGTTTTATTTTATTTCTCTGCGATCCTATTTTTCTAACAAGGTCAATATTCTCTCTATTCATTGAAGGGTAAAGAGAAACTTAATGAGAGGAAATTTGGAGGCTTGGGTTGTAATAATATATGTGATTTTGGGTCCAATCCTATTAGAAAAAATAATTTTCTCTAACTAGCGCAAGAAAAATCCATTAAAGAGAAAAACCAAGGTCGTCAATGATCAATCATTGGGGTTCTTATAATAGACATGCCCCTTCCCTCTATTTTGGAATGAAATTTATTTCCATGAATATCTAGGGATTAGGGGGTCTACACGAGAAATTAACCCTCAAAATATTTTTGGAAATGGAGAATCCACACATAATATTTCTTTAGGAAACCATGGGGAAAGGGGAGAATATTTTTCCTAAACAAAAGAAATTATATGGGTTGGAATTCCCTTCCTTTAGATCTATGGGATTACTTGGGATTTTAGTTACTGGTTGGAAGTAGGGATGGAGCGTAGCTAATTTATGTTATTTATTAACAAACAATTGCACAAAGTTAGTCAGTAAGATTAAAGGCTAACTTATAAATATTTTGAATGTGTATGGACCTTATGGGGAAAAAAAGGGTTTCTAGGAAAATATTTTTAATTTTTAATGTCTTCAAGAAGTTAAGGTAATTTTGGGAGGGGACTTGAACTTTACTTTAAGTAGAAGGGAAATTTGGGGATCATTAGCTAGGCTCAACAAACTTTCTAAATTTTTCCAATTCCATTTTGAAGTTGTAGACTTAGAGGACATTGAACCTACTACAATGGGACCTACCTAGAGGAATAACAAGGTGGGAAATGATGGAATCTCTAAGAGACTAGACAGGTTTCTAGTCTCAAAAACTTTTCTTCAAGAAATTGATAGATACAAATCTTGGATTGTTCCTTTAAAATTCTCTTACCAAAACCCCACCATCAAAGTAAATTTGGGATCTAAAATGGGCCTCATAAGAAAAATCCATGTTGATGAGTTGGAATTCAAAAACCAATAGAGTTTCAAGAAATTGGGTCAACGATTCTCATTGAGGTTGATCTATAGAAGTCAAAGACAATTATGTGCCATATTTTTATTTAGCAATATTTAACTACATATAAACCTTTGTTGAGATTTGTGTACCTTGGGAAGTTGTCCCCTTGTGTTTGTGAGTCTCTAAACACAAAGGGGGGAAGTATCACCCTTGTACCTTTACTTTATGATCTAATTTCACTTTGACTTAGTCAATGAAGTCATAAAGTGAAACTTGTCACTTAAGTCATAAAGTGACAATTAATTCACAAAGTGGGTGAACTAATAAACATAAAGAAAACTATGGAAACTTGAGTAAAGTGGGTTTCTGAGTGAGATTTATGAGAAGTAATCTCACCCATTGATTAGACTTGGATAGATCTAATCTAGTCAATTCATATTCTAGTTTTGGCTTAAAGAAGGCTAAAGGAGGCAAAAGGGTAAGAATGAGATTCATTGTTCACTTTTGTAGTAGAGTGAAGGAGAGGAGAAGGGAGGTGCATCATTGCGAGAGGAGAATCCATTGTTGAGAAGGAAAATATTGAGGAGGGAACTTTGGTGAGAGGCTAAGGTGATTGAGCTTGGGTTTCTTCTTGTGTGGGGCATGAGAAAGGAGGAGGGTGCAACCATCTCTTGGGGGGTGCATCTAGATTGTGAGGGGAGCATTTGTGGAGGGTGCACTTATGTTTTTTGGAGGGAACACTTGTGGGTGAGGCTTATGCTTGAGAGGAGGTGTGGATCTTAGAGGGGCACTTCATCCGATAAAGAGGGTGCAAGGATCCATTCATCAAGCAAGGAAATCATCAAGGGCGTAAAAATTCTCTTGCAGGAAAAAAGAGGAAAGGGCACACAAGTCAAAAAGGGGTGCCATAGATCAAGAAATACAAAGCAATCTGAGAAGTATTATCGTTGTGACGGGTTCCATTGTTATATTTTATCTTTGTAGCAATTTTTCTTTGAGAACTCCATATATATACATCTATCTCCAAACTGTGACAACCCCTCCGTAATGACTAGGAAAGCGAAGCATAAAAGGTTAAAAGAAAATTGCATTAGGAAACTAACGTCAACAATATAAATCATAGAAACGCAAAATCAACGACATCATAAGTAAAATCATTACTAGCTACTCATTATTGAAATTAATAACGATGCATTCGACCCATCAACAAAAAGTATAGCGACACATAAACATAAATAGTGTCGTCGCTTAGCACATCACAATCATCTTGAAAACAATTTATAATCAATGATCAATTAGATAATGAATATTAAAATGACTACCCGCCCAACCTACCCTGCAAGGTTAGGACCTCCATGACACATAAACAATGCTCAAGCCCAAGATCCAATTGATTTTGACCATTTAAGGTCTCGGGGTTGGCAATTGAACTGAGGAACAAAGAGGTGTCTACATCCCACTAACAATCAAGTCCAACATCAACTAGATCAATCAATCAATCCTAATCACCAATTAATCATGGCGCAAGGGTATTCATCATTCTTATCAATCATACATCAACATTTAATTCAGGGTGCACATGATATCCAATTCTAACAATAATTCATCAACATTAAATATTCGCTACGCGCAAGAGTAAACAAACTATAGAACGATCACATGTCAACTTAATTAATGGCGCAAGAGAAAACTAGTTACTAAATTAGTCATATATCGATATAATTTCATGACGCAAGGTTAATTAGAAAATGATTCATGACACAGAGTGAATCAACATTAAATTCAAAGGTGCAAGAGAATGTAAATACTTCATCAATCATACAACGACAAAGGTTGGGGCACAAGTGTAATCACTTTATTTTTGTGGCACAGAAGCGATCATCTATTTTATTTCAAGGTGCGCAACAAATTCTATTACAACATACATCACATCATTCAATGGTACAAGACTAATAATCCATTTAATTCAAGGCATGCAAGGGTAATAACATTAATTTCAATGGTGAAAGAGATTATAAATTCTTAATTACCAAATTCAACTGAATAAGTAGCTACATATCCATGAGTCCAACCATTCCCCTTTCATTTTTCCATTTTGAAGATACTTTTAAATATTGTGCACACATTGGTCTATGATAAAATTTAAGTAGATAGACATGTAAATCTAGTTAAGTTCGAGACATATAGATTCTCTCCTTTTTTTGTTCTATTTCTCTTTGGTCGTGGCACATGTCTAAATTATAATTTAGTAGAGGTATTTATTTTTGTTATAACTCTTTATCGCCTTATTCACTTAAATAAGGAAAATTATAATAAATAAGGGCGTTTTAATTCTACTGTAACTCCTTATCACCTTTAGTTCTAGCATCTTATAAAGACTCTCTAAGGTATTCTTCCCAATCGAGTCTACAGGAAAATTGATCCCTAACAAAAATAAAAATTAGTCATGCAAGCGTAATCTACCTTTATGAATTCTTTGTCAATGTATAAGCCTGCTTAGAAGGAAACTTGTTAATATCCCATAAGTCATTATCAAGGTTATAAGAACAAAATTTTAAAACAAAAACTCTAATATCCATTACGGAATTAGAAATCCATAATCAATTAAATGCATAGGTAATCCATTGAGGAAAAACACATTCCATTTTAAACTTAAACGCAGAGGTAATTTCCTTAATAAAAATGCGGGGTATGCCTGGGTAAGATCGCAAGGTGATCTCACCAAACCCGGGAAAAATCCCTCTATAAGGACTCAGAGAATCGCAGGGAAATAGGAAAGTGTTAATACACCCATAATTGTAGAGAAAGTGGACGCGAAAATTCGTTGGGCATGTGAAGTAAATATTGCAAAGGTTATTGTCTATATTAGTTGAGAAAAGAGGAAGTCACAGAGCTTAGACTCTCCACCAAAAACGTAGGGAATAAATAGGTATTAATCACAAATAATTTGTTGAGAAAAAGGGGGTGAACATAGAGCGTTCCCCTCCCAAACGCACAGTCACTATCACATGACAAAAACACATAGAAAAAGGGGGAGAACCCCCAGTAAATTTTTCTGCTAAGACGCAGAGAACCACCAGTGAATTCGCCTGACAGAAAAACCAAGACAGTTCAAAGCAGTGAATGCTCCCAACAAATTGGGAAAACTTACTCTAGCAAGTGACCTGATTGCAAAAACAACGCAATGATACACATGTAGAATTCATGTGGGTTCCTCCACGAGCAATCTAACACCTGCATATTAAAATAATGCAGAGATAGTTTGGTAGAGAATCGCGTGGGTTCCTCACACGCAGGTTTTTTTTTTTTTACTTGGCAGAGGTATCATGAATGCATGGGTTTTATTTACGTCGAGGTAAATATAAAATTTTCTGAGTAAACGCAAAATCGTTGGGCTAATCATAACAAGCATAAGAAACCACAAAATTTTGTGAAGCTGAGTGAGAACCGAGCAATTTGCTGAGTGGATTCATAAAACCGTTGGGTGAATTCCACCACCGTTGGGCAAGGTTTCAGTGCAAAAACGCAAAGAAGTAAGTGTACAGGGCAGTGGGTGCACAAAGAAAACAAAACGATGAGTAAACGATTTAAAAAATTGTTGGGTGGAGGAAAAACGATAAGGCAGAGGTTACACTCCAAGAAAAATTGCCAAGCAGAGATCCTATGATTGGAGAAAAGGAAAAGCAAGGTAAGATGTTCTAAGTTAGAATTTAATATCGTTAACTCCTTCTATGGTACTCAACGGTCGGGGAAGAAAATTCGTGATGGAGGTTTATCATATCAACGACATTCTAGAACATTACACATACAACCATTCCTATTACCATTTAAGCGACAAGGAGAGATCATTCGGTAACAAAGTCTTTATACATAAGCGATGAATAAGAAAACCATACATAAACAACCAAATATTATTACAATTCAAGCTGCATGGAGAATGCATTTGATAACAGTGTTTTTATACATATGCGGCGAATAAGAAAACCATACATAAATAACCAAATCTTTTACAAATAAAATTTCAATGAGAATATTGTAACTGGCGAATCTGGGCTTGGCGATATTCTTCGTCAAGTGGTGATCCTTCCATCCTCCCTCTTTCTAACCGTAAAGACTTCACCAGTACCTCCTAGCCAATTCTAGGGGTACTCTTCTTCCCCCTCATCCACTCGAGCCGCAAAGGAGCCATGCATAACCAAAACCAGAATATTCTAGCTCCCAGCTCGCCTCGCAAGGTATAGCTACCACCCTCTTTGTCGAGATGGGTATCCCAACTACCACAAGTAAAACCAATAAAAATTTCATCAACATAACCTTACTCATACCAGTTATGATCCATTCCTCCTCTCAGCCATTTCCTTTATAAAAAAATTCTTAGTGACAACTTGTCGTTTGCACATTTAATTCCTTTTTTTTAATAATTTAATTAGGAATTATTTCCCCCATACACTTGCCGCTTGTTCCCTTAGTTACACTAATAAATCCATAATTTAATTAAATTAAATGTCAATTTCCCTCACCCAACCTAAAAGCACTCATAAAATCACTCCTAGTGTCCCTTTATTACCTTTATTTCCCTTTTATGACTGGCGCCTTTTTAAAACAGAGTTGAGTTAAAGTAGGAATTTTCTCTAGTTAGACTATACTTAGATACCCTTCTATGTTTACACATATTTATGCTTTATTCATTTCTCAAATTAAATTCTAATTTAGTATTTACTTGCAAAAGGTGTATTAAATCACTTCTTTAGATTTGTTTTATTTTTATTGATTCTTAATTTGATTTATTTCATCCCCTCATCATTTAATTTAAAGATTTAGCTTTTTGTCTTCTCACTGATTTAGACTTAGGCTTTAGTTAAATCTTTATTTGCAAATGCCTAGACCCTTAGGGATTATGCTTAATTAAATGCATTCTTTAGTTAATTAGTTAATTAATTAATTAATTCGATAGTTGCTCAAGATCTTATAAGGTTTAACATTCGTTCAAGTTTTATAGGCCACCTAGATTCATTGACTCATTGTTGTTGTTTTTTAAACACCGCGACGTGCCCTTCAAGATGCACTCCATGCTCCAAGGGTGCCACTCTCTTTTGACTCAATTTTAATTACGAGATGTTCCCTTCAAGATGCACTACATGCTCCAAGTGTGCCACTCGCCTTTGAATGGTTTTGGTAGTTTTCCAACCCTTGGAGTCAATACTCCATTCATGTGACCTTGTGAGAGACTAAGGGCCTCTAGGGAATAAGTATCGTGCCTTATTGTGCACCCCTTATAATCTTCGTGAGAGACTGTCTCAGTCTTCCCTCGCAGCATCGTGGATCTCTTGAACTAGGTAATTGTTAAACTACAATTCGACCCATGGTGGGAGTGCTACTATGTTGTGGCAAAGTTGTTGCCACGCCTCTCCCTCAATATCTGGTTGTTGTGCATGGCCCCTATACTCCTTATGTGAGTCTAATTAGCAAGCAATCATCAGTCTGCATCCATCAACGAAACACTGTCAATGATCCATAAACAACATCATAATATACCCAATCATATGTCACATATGCATAAATAAAAATACCCAAACCAATATAGTCCACTCCCTGACTCGATCCGGAGTCCAAGGAGGTCCATTGATGCCAGTGGCATCCTCAATCTATCAAGTTTCCTTCACACTTAGGGGAAACTCGTCAATAGCATCTATCAATAAAAATTTATCAAATAACATAACATCATGATCCATCAACATCATCACAAGAATCCATAAGCGAACATACATCCATATACTGAAACTAGATCACTTGCACGCAAGTGTCCTCAAAGAATAAGTTAATAACATGTTCTTGCAAGAGCAGGATGTTACATACACCCCCTCTTGTTTTAAACTTCATCCTGAAGTTTCACAGTATAAAGATGTAGTACATAAATCATCTGACAAGATTTAAATGTCTAACTATCAAACAAAAATGGAAACTGTTGGCGCATATCATAGGCATCCTCCCAAGTAGTCGAGTGTGGACTATAATTGTCCCACTCGACCTTGACCTGATTGATTGTTCGATGTCATAGCTATTTAATGTAATGGTCCAAAATGTATATTGGTTGCACCATGAGTGCACCCTCGTCCAACACCTGCAAAGAACTCATGTCAATCACATGTGTAGGATCACTGACATAATGTCTCAAAACAAAAACATGAAAAACATCGTGCATACGCCTCAAAGAATCAGGAAAGGATAGTCAATAGGCCACAGGCCCCTTCCTTTCCACAACTTTGAAGGGTCCCACAACCCTAGGAGAGATTTTATCACCCTTTCCAAACTTGGTCGAACTCTTGTGCAGTTTCACCTGCAAGAAGACTCGATCACTAACTTCATTACTACAGTCAACACGATGCGCATTGGCATAAATCTTCTTTCGATATTGCGCTTGTTTAATCCTTTTCCTTATCGTTTTCATTTGTTCTTTCATTTCTTGGATTGCCTCTGGTCCTACCAGGACCCTATACTCAAGTCGATCCCATCTCAAAGGAGTCTGAAATGGTCGCCCGTAAATAAACTCGAATGGTGCCATATTGATGGTGCTTTGATAGTTGTTGATGTAAGCAAACTCTACCAGTGGCAAGAACTCCTCCCAAGGCTTTTGTTGGTCCATCACGTACATATGCGACATATATTCCAAGATTTGGTTTGTTCTTTCAGTCTTCCCATCTGTCTATGGGTGATACATGGTACTAAAGTTAAGTTGGGTTCCCAAGGCCTTTTGGAAACTAGTCCAAAATCGTCCTGTAAACACCGATTCTCGATTGGATATGATCCTCTTGGGCATGCCAAGCAATTTCACTGATAAAAACTCTAGCTACATTTGGCGCTTGATACATCGTATGCACATGAATAAAATGTGCACTCTTCATCAGAGTGTCAACTACCACAAAAATCAAGTCGTGCCTCCTTGCCGTCAATGACAATCCCACAATAAAGTCCATCGAAATGACCTCCCATTTTGATTATGAAATAGTGTTTGGTTGTAGTAATCATTTCAGATATCTATGTTCAACCTTCACTTGTTGACATTCTAGACATCTCGCCATGTAGTTGACTATGTCTGCCTTCATTCCTTTCCATAAGAATAAGGGATTAAAGTTTTCCCTCATCTTCGTGACTCTTGGATGAGCCATGTACATTGCTCTATGAGCTTCGCTTAAGATCAAACTTCTCAATTCGTCGTTGGGCGGTACGTAAATCCAATTATTATACCTCATCAATCCATTGTTTTCCAAAGTATATCCTTCAAACCTAGGTACCAACATGGTGTATCGTCCGATATTTTCCTCAACCTCTTTATAGTAATCATCGTCGCGTTGTAAAGTTAGAATATTTTCTCGAAGATTCGTCTGAAGAGGTATCACCAAAAATATGCATGGTCTCTGAATCAATGCATATGCCACTTTATTCATTGTCCCTTTTATGTAGGTAATCTAAAAATCATACTTTCTAAGCAGTTCTGACCAACACCTTTGTCACACATTCAATTCACTTTGCATAAAAATGTGTTGCAAACCACAATGATTTGTTTTCAATTCTAAATTATGCCCAATCAGGTAGTGTCTCCACACTCTCATGGAATACACAATTTCCAACAACTCCAAATCATGCATTGCATAGTTCTCCTCATGATTTCTTAATTTCCTAGAGATGTAACCGATCACTCGACCATCTTGCATCAAGACTCTGCCTAAGCCCTCCTTGGATGCATATGTGCATACCAAAAATTCATTGTCCATGTTAGGGACTTTTAGAATTGGTGTTGTCTTCAACAACTCCTTGAGCCTTTGAAATGATTCCACACATTTCTCTATCCATACAAACTTCTTGTTTTTCTTCTGCAATTTCGCAATCGGATTTTCTATCTTCAAAAAACTTTCGACGAATTGTTGATAATATCCTGCTAAACCCATGAAGCTACCTACTTCTGGTACGCTTGTCGGCAGAGGCCATTCCATAATATCCTCTACTTTCAATGGATCCACAACGATGCCTTTGTCATAGATAACATGCCCTCAATAATGAATACATGATTGATAAAAGGAGCATTTTGAAAATTTCTCGTATAATTTGTTCTCTCGTAAACACTGTAGTACCAAGCACAAATTTCCATCATGTTCTTCTGTCATCGGAGAATATATCAATATGTCATCAATGAATACTTGATCAAACTTTTCCAAGTATTCGCGGAACACCACATTCATCAATCTCATGAATACCCCTGGGGCGTCTGTCAGTCCAAATGGTAAGACGATAAACTCATAATGTTCGAACCTCGTCTTGAATGCGGTCTTAGAAATGTCTTCCTCTTTTATATGTAATTGGTAATATCTCGATCTCAAGTCGATCTTTGAAAACATAGTCGCGCCCTTCATTTGTTCAAACAAATCATCTATTCATGGCAACGAATACTAGTTCTTGATCGTTTCCTTGTTCAATTAATGGTAGTCAATACAGAGTCTCCACGACCCATCCTTCCTTTGTATGAAAATAACGTGCGCACCCCAAGGTGACGCACTTGGATGTATAACTCCTAGGTCCAACAACTCCTTTAGTTGCATTTTCAACTCCTGTAACTCAAGAGTTGACATCTGATAAGGTGTTCTTCCTATCAGTTCGGTTCTAGGTTTTAAGTCGATGGTAAATTCCAGCTCTCTTTTGGGCGGAAAACCTGGTAACTCTTCTGTAAACACATCTGCAAACTCTCGTATTACCGGAAGGTTTTCTAATCCTTCCACCATGCCCTTGTCGTTTAGGGCTAGGATTGCATATAGCTTGCATCCCTTGCGCATGCTCTTTCGTAGTTGTAGGGAAGCTCCCTGGTTTCTTCCTACAATCACCCATCTCTTTCCCTCATCATTGGTCAAACTCAACCATTTCGTCTTACAGTTGAGTATCGTGTCATGCGATTCCAACCAATCCATATTGATCATGACTTCATAAGATCCTAAGATCATAATGTATAGGTTGGCCTTCGTTACAAAATATCCTAGGTTGAGGCTACAATATGTAACCTTTCCTCCCACCTTTTGTCTGGCTCCCGAAGCCATTTCCATGTAGCTAAACTCGTCCTGTTCGACTACCTTTATCTTAATTATTTTTATCACTGCACCATAAATAAAGCTCTTTGTAGCACCGAGATCTATCAAAATACTAAAGGTCTAGTCAGCGATGGTACCTGACGTTTTGAGCACAGTAGATTGTTTCTTGGCCTGGTGGTTATTCACCGCTGAATGAATTCGATGGGTCTTTCCCAAATCTCCTATTGTAGTGTGTCTGACTGACCCAACTTCTTTGGCCCTCTCAACCAGACAGTCATGCTAGTAATGTGGCTCTGCACAAGTCCAATATCTGGTCTTCGGTCCAGTATTCCTAGTCCCCGAAGTAGAAGTTGCTTGCCCACCATCCTGAAACCCTGGTCTGTTTTGTTGAAAAAGCCTAAACTGCTATTGTTGCGGACGACGTTGTTGTTGGTGTTGTGGTCCTATGTAGGGAGTTCGTTGTTGAGGCATCGGTCGTTGTGGTGTCATGAATGTGGATCCTCTTGGAGTACCTCGATACCCTGATGGATGTCTAGTTGGTGTCTGATGTTGTTGTGCACTAGATGTCTCTTGTCCCGTTGGTATCGCGTCAGTCCTGCTATGACCCCCGTTGATCAACTCTTCCTCATATCCTTTTGGATTGCATCGTGCAACGACTGAGGCATTAGGATCCTCATCTTCGCACAAATGTTGAAATTAATGCCAAACACAAACTTGTTGACCTTGAGCTTCTAGGTGTTCAGATGTGGAGCATACCTAAGAAGCTCCATGAATCAAGCCTCATACTCGGGCACCGTACGACCACCCTGTCGCAAGGCGTTGAACTCATTGAGATAGTGCTCAATGAATTCCTCTGAAAAATACCTCTCCCGAAACCTCTCCTCGAACAATTCCCATGACATGTCTTCGATGACCATGTTCAGTTGTGGCAGGAGCATCTTCCACCATAGAAGAGCGTTCCCCTTTCGCTGAAATACTGCCATGCAGACTTTCATGTTGGAGGTGTAGTCACGAAGTGAGAAGTACATCGCCATGTTCTCCAACCATGCCTCGGTGGTTGTGTCGTCTATGGCACCCAAGAAGTTGGGAAACTTGACCTTCTCGAGTTCTCTGTGAAGGCCACCAGTACCAGCTGAGGCATGTTGTGGACCCTAAAAGGGTACATATGCCCTGGCCTCATCTCTATCCAGACGGTAATCAAGGCCTCTAACATCCTCTGAAATGACCTCATCAACCCAACCACATCCCCCACAAAAATATGCTCATGTCCAATGACTTGTTCTACTCCTTGGGGGTTAGACCCCTATAGCGTGGATGCTACTGGAGGTGTCGCACCTCCTCCCCTAGAACCATGTTGTCTACCTTTGCGGCATCCTCTAACCATGATTACCTGTAGGGAAACAATTCAATTTAATTAGTGATAAATTATTAATCAAGTTTTCAATACAGTGGAAGGCGTAATGATCCCAAGTCGCGGGTTTGAACCCACTCGAATATAATATGTGACGACCCCTCCGTTATGACTAGGAAAGTGAAGCATAAAAGGTATAAAAAAAATTGCATTAGGAAATTAACGTCAACAATATAAATATTACCACATCGTCGCTTAGCATATCACAATCATCTTGAAAACAATTTATAATCAGTGATCAATCAGATAATGAATATTAAAATAACTACCTGACCAACCTACCCTGCAAGGTTAGGACCTTCAGGACACATAAGCAACGCTCAAGCCCATGATCCAATTGATTTTGACCATTTAAGGTCTCAGGGCTGACGATTGTTCTGAGGAACAAGGAGGTGTCTACATCCCACTAAAAATCAAGTCCAACATCAACTAGATCAATCAATCAATCCTAATCGTCAATTAATCATGGTGCAAGGGTATTCATCATCCTTATCAATCATACATCAACATTTAATTCAGGGCACACATGATATCCAATTCTAACAATCATTCATCAACATTAAATATTTTATGCGTGTGAGAGTAAACAAACTCTAGAACGATCACATGTCAACTTAATTAATGGCACAAGAGAAAACTAGTTACTAAATCAGTCATATATCGACATAATTTCATGACGCAAGGTTAATTGGAAATTGATTCATGACGCAGAGTGAATCAAAATTAAATTCAAAGGTGCAAGAGAATGTAAATACTTCGTCAATCATACAACGATAAAGGTTGGGGCACAAGTGTAATCACTTTATTTTTGTGGCGTAGAAGCGATCATCTATTTTATTTCAAGTTGTGAAAAAAATGCTAATACATCACATCACTCAATGGTGCAGGAGTAATTATCCATTTAATTCAAGGCGTGCAAGGGTAATCACATTAATTTCAATGGTTTAAGAGATTATAAACTCTTAATTACCAAATGCAACTGAATAAGTAGCTACATATCCATGAGTCCAACCGTTCTCCTTTCATTTTTCCATTTTGAAGATACTTTTAAATATTGCGCACACATTGGTCTATGATAAAATTTAAGTAGATAGACATGTAAATCTAGTTAAGTTCGAGACATAGATTCTCTCCTTTTTTTGTTCTATTTCGTTTTGGTCGTGGCACATGTCTAAATTATAATTTAGTAGAGGTATTTATTTATGTTATAACTCTTTATCACCTTATTCATTTAAATAAGGAAAATTATAATAAATAAGGGTGGTTTAATTCTACTATAACTCCTTATCACCTTTAGTTCTAGCATCTTAAAAAGACTCTCTACTATATTCTGCCCGATCGAGTCTACAGGAAAATTGATCACTAACAAAAATAACAATTAGTCATGCAAGCGTAATCTCCCTTTATGAATTCTTTGTCAATGTCTAAACCTACTTAGAAGGAAGCTTGTTAATATCACATAATTCATTATCATGGTTATAAGGACAAAATTTTAAAACGAAAACTTCTGTAACATCCATTATGGAATTAGCAATCCAAAATCAATTAAATGCAGAGGTAATCCATTGAGGAAAAAAACATTCCAGTTTAAACTTAAACGCAGAGGTAATTTCCTTAAGAAAAACGTGGGGTATGCCTGGGTAAGATCGTAAGGCGATCTCACCAAACCCGGGCAGAATCCCTCTATAAGGACTCAAAGAATCGCAGGGAAATAGGGATGTGTTAATACACCCATAATCGCAGAGATAGTGGACACCAAAATTCCCTGGAAATGTGAAGTAAATATCGCAGAGGTTACTTTATATATTAGCTAAGAAAAGCAGAGGTCACAGAGCTTAGACAGGTGCTCAATTAATTCAGAGGATTATGCTTAATTAAATTCATTCTTTAGTTAATTAGTTAATCAATTAATTAATTCGACAGGTGCTCAAGATCTTATAAGGTTTAACATTCGCTCAAGTTTTCTAGGCCACCTAGATTCATTGATTCATTATTTTTTTTTAAACACCGGGACATGCCCTTAAAGACGCACTATGTGCTCCAAGGGTGCCACTCGCCTTTGACTCAATTTTATTTACGTGATGTGCCCTTCAAGATGCACTACATGATCCAAGGGTGTCACTCTTCTTTGACTATTTTGGTAGTTTTTGAACCCTTGGAGTCAATACTCCATTCAGGCGATCTTGTGAGAGACTAAGGGCCTCTAAGGAATAAGGACCCTTCCTTATTTCGAACCCCTTAGTCTGCCCTCACAGCATCGTGGACCTCTCGAACTACGTAATCGTTAACCTACATTTCGAGCCACAATAGGAGTGCTAGTATGTTGTGGCAGGGCTGCTACCACACCTCTCCCTCAGTATCTGGTTGGTTTTCATGGACCCTTTACTCCTTACGTGAGTATGAATAGAAATCAATTGTCATCCTGCATCCATCAACGAAACATTGTCAATGATCCATAAAAAACATCATAATATACTCGATCATATGTCACATATGCATAAATAAAAATACCCAAACCAATATAGTCCACTCCCTGACTCGATCTAGAGTCCAAGGAGGTCCATTGATTCCAGTGGCATCCTCAATCTATCAAGTGTACTACACACTCAGGAGAAACTCGTCAATAGCATCTGTCAATACAAAGATATCAAATAACATAACATCATAACCCATCAACATCATCACAAGAATCCATAATCGAATAGACATCCATGTACTAAAACCGGATCACTTGCATGCAAGTGTCCTCAAAGAATAATTTAAGAACATGTGTTTACAAGAGCGGGATGTTACACGAACTGGTTTTCCCCATGGGGGTTTTTCTAGGGTCATGTTGACCAAAAAAAACATGAGTTCATTTGTCATGTATGATTAGTATTTTCAACCTTGTTGTTGTTAAATATCCTAGAGGGTATTTTTTTTTTAAGGTTTATGCATTTTCTAACTTTTTTTACCAAAGCACTTGCAAGAGCACCCTTAAAAGAGCATGCAATCACAAATGTAAAGGCAGATTTTCAAGGGCAGGGAATCAGATTTGGTGGTCGTCATAAAACAATAGTGAAACAGTTTGAAGACCTTGAACTTAGAGCTCAAAAAATGATCATATGATATATATGTTGAGCATACTTTAGTACCTCGAAAAATCTTCATGGTATCAGATCCTAAGGGAAAGTGAATGGATGATTTTTTTGCAAACTGTTGGCAGAATATTTGCACAATTTAGTTCTTCTTTTTAACACTTGAGTTGAGTGTGAAGTGGGAATATTTTTGTTGCTTTAGTGCTAGTTAGACTTACTTGGTTAGAGAATATTAGTTTGTCATCGGATGGCAGCCTTGGTGGCTAGTGGTTTGAGGGTGGAGGATAGACTTTCAGGTGAAAGCAATTGGTCTTCGTGGAAGGCGAGCATAGTGATGATTCTGGATGAGGGAGAGTAATGGTATATTATGTACAATATCATTGTACCTTGTAAATATGTGGTTCTCTTTGTTGAGTTTCATAAACAGAACAAGAGAGCTAAGAGAACAATCCTTGATGTGGTGAGAGGCCATGTGATTCCTCACATTACTGGTAAGGACTTCACATTTCAGATGTGCTAGTATTTATGTAATCTTTATCAAAGTCCTAACCAGAACCGTAAGATGTTGCTTCAGGAGAAGCTGAGGGGCACCAAGATGGTGAAGATAGGTATCGTTACCTCATACCTCTCAAGATTCACTTAGATTCATGTTGAGATGGGTGCAGTTGGAGATATCGTATATCCCTCTGAGTTAGTGCGGAAAACCTTGAATGGATTTACCAAACCATGGGAGATATTTTTACATGGAATCATTTCTAGGGAGCACATGCCTAGTTGGGAGAGGCTCTAGGATGACTTTGTATAAGAGGAGACCAGATGTGGTTCTGAAGATACTAGTCAACATCATGGTGGGGAGGTAGAGGAGGATCTTGCTCTTTTTTCAAAGGGAAAGAAGAAGACCAAGAAGGGTCCCAAGGTTGGGGCCAAGCAACAATAGAGAGGTGGTGAGAAGCAGATAAGCATGATCAAAGTGAAGTGATTTGCATGTCATAATATGGGGAATTATGTTGGACACTATCCCAACAAGAATAAGAAGAAGAAGAAGAAGAAGGGTGGAACTGCATCGATAATAGACGAGGAGGAGTTTACCACTCAGTTTGAGAGGGAGTGCTCCTTGATATTTTGTTGCACATCAGTTGAGTCACCTTCCAGTATGTGGTACATTGACAATGGGGCATCGATTCACATGTCATGTGTGAGAGAGCACTTCATTGATCTCAAATATCCAGAGATCAGGTTGGAGATAGTGCTTGGATACAATACCATTGTCAGGGTGGTCGGGTGTGGAGAAATATCATTTCAGAGGGATTGTATGCCACCCTTGGTGTTCAGGGATGTGTTATTTGTCCCTGGGTTAAAAAAGAATCTTATTTCAATTTCATCTCTACAGGATAGGGGTCTTGAGGTGTCCTTCAGAGGGACATAGGTCCTAATACACCCTAAGGGGTCCAATATTATCTCTGGCAGGGTGATTGGGACATGGGATGGGAAACTATATAGATTAGTTTTCCAACATTTCCATGCATTGGCAGGGAGTATCAGAAACAGTCAGATGTGCGAGCTATGACATTGTAGGATGGATCATCTGCATCGTGGATATTTGAGATCGCTGAGAGAGATTGTGACGGGGATTCCACAGTTCATCATTTAGCACCAAGAGGTGTGCATAGGGTGTGCTCTTGAGAAGTACACCAATACTGTCTTTCCCAATAGTGCTAGTAGATCAATTGGTGTACTTGATTTGATACACACAGATGTGTTTGGGCCTATGTCGAGTGTTGCCTTGAGTGGATGTGAGTATTATGTTACTTTCATAGATGACCACTCCAAGAAGACTTGGATCTATTTCCTAAAGACCAAGAGTGAGGTCTTCAAGAGGTTCCAAGAGTTCAGATCTCTTATGGAGAACTAGACAGGAAATAAGATCAACATCTTATGATCAGACAATGTAGGTGAGTATACCTCCACAAAGTTTGTAGATTTTTGTACCTAATAGGGTATCAGAAGGAAGTTGACTATTCCTTACAACCCCCAATAGAATGGAGTTGTAGAGAGGAAGAATAGGGCCATAGTGGGTGTAGAGAGGATTATGTTGCATGATGAGGCACTACCATTCTACTTATGGGTAGAGTCTTGTAGTACTGTAGTTTATCTATAGAACAAGAGTCCCCATAGAGATTTGGGGAGGAAGACTCTCGAGGAGGCCTTCTCTGGGAAGAGGCCTGATATTAAGCACTTGCATATTTTTGGGTTCTTGACACACTCTCATGTCCCATCAAAGAAGAGGGAAAATCTAGATCCCACAGCGGAGAAGGGGATCCTAGTTGGATACTCAGAGATCTCAAAGGCCTATCATATCTACATACTAGCACAGAGGAGAGTGGTTGTGAGGAGAGATGTTAGATTTGAGGAGAGTAGATCCTTCAAGAGATCACTTGAAATGCGATATAGAGTTGAGGAGGTCCCACAAATTGAGAGTGTTGTATCTCAAGGGACACGGACTTAGGTGTCGATTACACCAAGTTCAGGGGTGATTGGTCCACCCATTACAATTTCAGGTTCACAGATGTCGATTTCATAGATAGTTGGTGCAGATGCTTCAGGGTCACAAACTAATTTGTAGAGCTCTGTGCATGAGACTCAAGGGCTTGAGGATACCACTATGTCGGAGGTCACTTCAGAGAAGAAGAAACTGATATGGTTTTAGGAGACCCTGAATGAGGCCAAGGAGTATGTTGCAGAGCCTCAGAGGTTAATGAGAGAGAGAGTAGAGCACTAGAGAGGTTTGGGTCCTACTTGGCTATGGTGATGAGCATCTCAGATGAGAATCCCACCACATTTGTGTAGGCAGTTGATCAGCAGGTCTGGAGAGAGACCATGATGGAGGAGTATGAATCCATTATGCTCAATGATGTGTGGGAGGTTATTCCTAGACCTAAGGAGAAGTCAATTGTGACTTCCAGGTGGTTCTATAAGACCAAGTATGCTACAGATGGCATCATATACAAACTAAACGCTTGTTTTGTGGCAAGAGGATTCTCTTAGATAGAGGGAGTTGAATATGATGAGACATTCGCACTAATTGTGAGATACACTTCTATCTGGAGCATTGTTTCCATTACAATAGAGATGGGTTGGAGGATACCTCAGATGGATGTAAAGACTGCTTTTCTAAATGTATTTATAGAGGAGGAGGTGTACATAGAGAAACTGTTGGGGTTTGAGGTGTTGGGGAGAGAGTCCCATGCATGTATTCTGAGAAAGGGACTTTATGGTATGAAGAAAGCTCCAAGAGCTTGGTATTCGAGGATAGATGCTTATTTTCTTTAGATGGGGTTTGAGAAGAGTTAGGTGAATCTTAACCTATATTATATCATTTGAGGTGAGGATACACTCATTCTCATATTGTATGTGGATGATTTGTTCATCATAGGAGAAAAGCATCTCATAGTTGATTGAAGGCGGTGTCTTGCATCAGAGTTTGAGATGATGGACATGGGTTTGTTGCGCTATTTATTGGGCATGGAGGTTTGGTAGGAGGAGGGTCATATCTTTCTGGGGTAGGGGAAGTATGTTGCAAACATATTGAGAAGATTTCAGATGGAGGACTACAGGCCCATGTCTACACCTATGGTCACCAACTAGAAGAAGCTTAGTGCTTCAGATTTCGAGTTGGTGGATGCTACAAGATATAGAAAGTTGATTGGGTCCTTGATGTATCTGGTCAACACTAGATAATATATTTGTTTTTCAGTGAACACTCTCAACAAGTACACGGTGGAGCCTAGGAGTGTTCATTGGATTGGGGAAAACACATTCTAAGGTATATTGTAGGATTAATGGATTTTGGTCTGAACTATGTCAGAGGAGATGAGGTGAGTTTGGTTGGCTACACAAACTCAGACTGGGCTTGGTGAGAAACACTTTCCTCGGTAAGAGGGAGTGTTGAGATTTGTGTACCTTGGGAAGTGGTCCCCTTGTGTTTGTGATTCTCTAAATACAAAGGGGGGAAGTATTACCCTTGTACCTTTACTTTATGATCTAATTTCAATTTGACTTAGTCACTTAAGTCATAAAGTGAAATTTGTCACTTAAGTCATAAAGTGACAATTAATTCACAAAGTGGGTGAATTAATAGACATAAAGAAAACTATAGAAACTTGAGGGAAGTGGGTTTCTAAGTAAGATTTATGAGAAGTAATATCACCCATTGATTAGACTTAGCTAGATCTAATCTAGTCCATTGATCTTCTAGGTTTTTCCTAAGAAAGGATAAAGGATGAAAATGGGTAAGGATGAGATTCATTGTTCACTTGTGTAGTAGAGTGAAGGAGAGGAGAAGGTAGGCACACCATTGAGAGAGGAGAAACCATTGTTGAGAAGGAAAATCTTGAGGAGAGCACTTTGGTGAGATTTTAAGGTGCTTGAGCTTGGGTTTTTTATTTTGTGAAGCATGAGCTAGGAGGAGGTCGCAACCATCTCTTGGGGGCTGCAACTAGCTTGTGAGGGGCACATTTGTGGAGGACTCACTTGTGGCTGAGGCTTATGCTTAAGAGGAGGTGTGGATATTAGAGGGGTGCTTCATATGAGAAGGAGGGCATAAGGATATATTTATCAAGAGAGGAAATAATCAAGGGCGCAAGCATTCTCTAGGAGGAACAAAGAGGAAAGGGCGCACAAGTCAAAAAGGGGCGCCATAGATCAGAAACTCCAAAGGAATATCAGAAAGATTTTTTTTGTAACAAATTCCATTGTTATATTTTTTCTTTGTAGTAGTTTTTCTTTGGGAACTCCATATATATACATCTATCCCCAAACTGGGTTTCCCCATGGGGGTTTTTCCAAGGTCATGTTGACCAAGAACAACATGAGTTCATTTGTCATGTATGCTTATTATTTTCAGCCTTGTTGTTGTTAAAGATACTAGAGGGTATTGATTTTTTTAAGGTTTATGCATGTGCTAACTTTGGTTACCAAAACACTTGCAAGAGCACCCTTAAAAGAGCATGCAATCACAAAGTTAAAGGCAAATTTTCAAGGGCAGAAAATCAGATTTAGTGTTTGTCATAAAACAACAGTGAAACAGTTTGAAGACCTTGAACTTAGATCTCAACAAGAGATAATATGACAAAATTGTTGAGAAACCTTTATTACCTCAAAAAATCTTCAACCTTAGCTTGGTTAAGATCTTGGTAATATCATCTTGAGATACGATAAATATTTTTAAAATACTAAATATAGAGCATTTTTTATTTTTTTTAACAGAAATGGATAGAGTTTTATTCAAAAAGAAGTTGCACTGAAGTTGAAACAACAAAGGAGATACATGGACTTAAAGATAATAAAATATTGTTGTGTAGTGAAAATAAGTCATAATTCTTCAATATTTCATCACATATGGAGGCCAAAGGAGACACTTTCCTATTTCCTATACCATATTTTTGTGAATGCGAATATATTCTGACAAACTAATTACAAATGTTTACATAGAAAAAATACATTAATGTATGGAACTTTCTTTAACCTCACTTGTGTAACACC
>ML814486.1:353891-369551 GCA_009831015.1 Picea engelmannii | reverse complement strand
TAAGGCTAATGTTGGATAAATGTAGGCAGTGTCAAATTGATTTAAATCTGAAGAAGTGCATCTTCTTCTCACCATTTGGAGTACTATTAGGCCATATTGTATGCAAGCAAGGATTGTTGGTTGATCCATCAAAGATTACAATTATAGTTGATTTACCACCACTTATTTCATTCAAACAACTGTGCACTGTACTAGGCCATACTGGATATTACAGGAAATTTATTAAAGGCTATGCCCAAATTACAACACCGATGGAGAAGTTGTTGAAGAAGGACCGTCAGTTTGGCTGGACAGATGAATGCCAACAGAGCTTCGACACACTGAAACAGAAGATGGTCACTACGCCCATCCTGGTCTTCCCATATTGGAACAAGGAGTTTCATGTGCATGTCGATGCATCTTCTATTGTATTAGGAGAAGTACTGGCACAACCTGGAGAAGGGGACATTGATCAGACATTAGCATTTTCCAGCAGGAAGCTATCTACAACTGAGATTAACTACACCACTACAGAGAAAGAAGGTTTAGCCATGGTGTATGCGCTACAAAAATTCTGCCACTACTTGTTGGGAGGACACTTTAAAATGTTTACTGATCACTCCGCGCTGAAGTACCTAGTCAACAAGCCAGTGTTGGGGGGGGATAATCTGCAGATGGTTTCTGTTGTTTCAAGAATATGACTTTGAAATCATAGTTAAGCCAGGAAGAATGAACAAGGGCCCTAACCACTTGTCGAGGTTGGAACATGGCGAAGAACCCACCAGCTTATAGGACACACTGTCGGATGCACAAATTCTTTCCATTAGAAAGATTGATGACCACTTCATAGACATAGTCCATTTTATGTCAACAAGAAGGGCTCCAAGTGAGTATATAACAATTCCTCAGAAGAAACAACTAGTGGTGCGCGCTGCAGACTTTTTGTTGATCGTTGGTCATCTGTACAAAATGGGACCTGATGAGATACTAAGAAGGTGTGTTATGGAGACAGAGCGACCACTAATCCTCACAGAATCTCATGAGAGCATCGCAAGAGGACATTACACAGGGAAAGAAACTGCGTAGAAGGTTCTGTGAGCTGGCCTATGGTGGCCTACCTTACACAAAGATGCTAAAGAATATGCCAGAGCATGTGATGTATGCTAGAGAGTTGGAAAACCATCCCAAAGATATGAAATGTCATTAGCACCACAGTTGACCCTACAAGCATTTGAAAAGTAGGCTATTGACTTTGTGGGACCTATAAACCCACCAGGGAAGTGCACAGGAGCAAGGTACATCATTACTGCAACAGAATACTTAACCAAATGGGCTTAAGCCAGAGAATTCAAGGACTGTAGTGCAACTACAGCTACGCATTTTATATTTGATGACATAATAACCAGATTTGGATGCCCCAAGATCCCAATGAGAGATGAAGGCACACACTTCATCAATAAGACAATTGAAGTCCTAACTGAAGAGTTTACAATCCACCATCAGAAGAGTACACCTTACCATCCACAATCAAATGGGACAGTTGAATCATTCAACAAAATCTTGGAGACAACATTGACGAAGATTTGCAGTGTGAACAGGGATGACTAGGATTTAAGATTACCTGCAGTACTATGGGCCTATAGAACCACTTGCAAGAAATTAACAATGCATACCCCCTTCAAATTGGTTTATGGTCTTGAAGTTGTTGTCCCGATGGAATATTTCGTACCAAGCTTAAGGATTGTTGCGTTCACAGACATGGATGACACTAGCACTATTCACGAAAGGCTTGCATAGTTGGTTCAATTGGAAGAAGACAGATTCATTACAAGATTCCATCAACAAGTTCAGAAGGAGAGAGAGAAGGCCTACCATGACATGCACATCAAGAAAAAGGAATTCAAGCAAGGTGACTTAGTGCTAATGTATGGTAGTAAGTTTATCAAACACCCTGGAAAGTTCAGAACACATTGGCTCAAACCATATGAGATCGCCTATGTCACAGAAGGAGGAGTTGTGCAGCTAAAGACGTTGAATGGAGAATGGAAAGAAGGATTGGTGAATGGGAGTCGACTGAAGTTGTACTATGACAACCAGCTACCTCACAATTCTAAGTAAAGACCAGAGGAAAAGGGTTTAGGTACCACTTGCAGTTGAAACTAGGTACCAGACACATAAAAGATAGTCTGGCCAGGGATGGAAAGGAGGCATAAAGTAAAAAACAAAGGTTGCACTGCACAGTCCATGTCGAAGCAACATAGAGGAACCAGATATGAAGTACCTCGGGACAAGTCACAGGTGAGTGTTGGGGGCCTTTTGACCCTTGGTTATGGAAGGAAGTGAAGTACAACGAAGAAAAGGTAAAAAGCAAGCTTCACGAGAGACACAGTGACTGTCACTGGGTCGAAGTGAGAAAAAGAGAAGAAAAGATGGAGCGAAGCGCAGAAAAGCAAGTCGTTGGATGAGGAGATCGAGGATGACAGATCAACAAGGAATATGGATCAAGGATGGCTCAGTAAGTGGAAAAATCCACCATTGGATGCTTTGGAGCACCGTGCGAGAAGAAAGGAAAGATAAGCTGGTGAAGCCCTAAAAAAGAGGGTCAAGTTGACCTAGGGTTGTAGACACCTAGGGTTTTGGTATTTTAGGGTTTTGGCACCGAGGTTTCAGCCTAAGGCTATCGGTGAATGATTTTAATGTATAAATAAAGGTCAAGAGGACCTGGGTTGGGTTGTTGTTAATGTTGTGATATTGTTCATATTATATTGAGTATTGAATATAGCTCTGTGGAGAGAGAGGTTTATATTGTAATATCTTCAGCTGTGCGTGAAGGTCAAGTCCTACAGCTGGGTGTGCAGGAAGGGGAGAGAAAGAGAGAGAAGAAAGGAGATATGCTAGCTAAGACTGCAGATAAGAACTGTATGCTATTCCTTAATAAATCATAAGAATAGTTCTATGGATGTAGCCCTAGAGAGAGGGTGAACCACGTATACCTTGTGTTGTGGATGTGTGATTGATGCTTTGGTTTCTGTTGCTATTATATTGTTATTTACATTGCTGTGTTAGATCAGATCTATAACTGCGTAGGATAGATCTAGCTTGATAAGTGTTAGATGCATATTATTTTATTGTTCTACTAGATCCACTTGATATTCCCCTAGTTGTAGACATCTTTTTCCTACAACCCCCTCATAGCTACTTTGGGTGAGACTGCATTTGCTTCGCAGGTGCTGCCGAAAGGGCCAGTAGGTTTGGGCTTTGTTGGTGTGCTCTTGAGCATTGAAACCTGGGTTTGCCCCTATGCCAAAAAGAGCAGAAAGAGGAAAAAACGGCAAAGAAGGAAGGAGACGAAAGCCATCCAATCATCCTGGACTAGTGCAGCATCAACCACGGTTTTTATGCACTTCTTACTAATATCTGATATGGAATATATTATCTATTACTGTTATCTGTTACTTACTGTTATCTTCTACTGGATTAAGAGGACTGGGTCGGTTTCCCAGGGTGGTGGCCCAACTCCCTCGTTTTTGGTTGCTAGTGCGTCTACGAGGGCCCTGATCTAGTTTCCTTTTTGGCAGATCTGGGGACCCCTCCTTGTTGATATTTTTGTACTATAGTGTTACAGTAATATAAATTTTCAACTCACTTACAAAAAAACAAAAAAAAAAGGTGTAGAAAAACATGTGTTTAAAATCTGCAACGTTTTCATCTTGATCAACATCAAAACATTCTAGAAATTATAATATTCATCCGTTAGATTCAAAATTATAGTCATAATAAAATAGAGTCTCTGTAGATTGTTACAGTATATTTCGTTTCTTAAAAACATAAGTTTAATAATAGATACATTTTTGTAGGAAAAAGTAACTCATTATCATTCCTTTCATGTTTAAGGAACATATTTTTAAACAATTGTCAAATTGACATATCAAATCGTGATAAAACAAATTTGAAAAATAGTCATTGGAAAGTTAACAAAATTCTTCACAAGTTTTGTTTTTACTGTAAAGTGAAATTCTAAATAAAAAAAATACTTTTGCATGCTGAAAGTTGAAGAACTTGTGAAAATACTATTTTTTTTTCTCATAAAACAAGCAAAAGTGTAACCCATCTTCATGATTTCACCCGTAATCCCGTTTACTCCCTAAGGCAAGCAAAACTAGCTAGGAAAAATCTAGGAGGGTGTAAGCCTTTTTACTCCTCCTGGTATTCCTTTATGCAACAAATTATTCCAAGAAAATTATGATAAGATTAGTGGGGTTGTATTCCCTTATACTCCCCAAAATCTTACCAAATTAACCTTGTGACTAAGAAAAGAAACAATAACATGAAAGATTCCTTACCTAGTCCAACAATTAACAGGATAAACTCCTTTTAACCAAGAAAAATCCACCATAAAGCAAGAAATAGCCTCCAAGAAATATAGTGCCTTACTTCTTCATCCAATAGCCAAATAAAATCGCCACAAGAGATAGTAGCAAGAGAGATAGATAAAATTTCCCAAGTATGGTGCAAATTTCAACCAAGTAGTCTTCTCACAATGGGAGAGCTATGATAAAAATGAAATAGAAATGATCCTTATTTATACAAATCCTCTAAAAAGTGTGTGTCCACTTAACTTTAGGGTAAACCACAAATAAGGGGTCAACAACCCTCACTTTTCCCCTTTACAATTTTGAATTTGATTTTGCACATAAGAAACCCTAAAAGAAGCATGATGTCACCCCTTTAGGGAAACGTTTTGGCTCTCTTAGCAAATCGTTGAGCTTGGAGATGAAACATTGGGCCTCCAAAGGCCTCCCTCTCATGTGCTAAGGTATTATTAATCAAGTCAAGGTATCTCTCCATCCAAAAGGTGCCAAGTCTCAAGTCAACAACACCACCACTCTAAACCCTAGCCCCCAAAATGCGTCAAGTCTTCCAAATGTCATGTTTTGACCCCCAAAGGAAAAATGGTGGGCCAATGGGGGAATAGGTCAGATAATCCAAGGTGTCTCTCAATCCTCCAAAGGATTTCATCATCGTCCAATGTGCAATCTGTGGTATCCAACCTGTGGGATTCAAGCCCCAAGGAAGCCCAAGCTATGCTTGTTCTTTCAAATCTTTCCACCTAGCAAGGTCATGTAAAGACAATGAATACACCCTCCAAGGATTTCAAGTAAAATTCATATTGATGAGTAAATCAATTCAATGAAAGATCCACCTAAGCGTGTGCATATAAAACCACCTCATCAAACTAAACAAATGCTCAAAGACCCTATGCAATTTGCCAAGTTTAGGTATGGGAGGGTTGACAAGGTGACCTATTAGGTGAATCGTCCCCTAAGTCAATGAGTGTTTCCTATGTGAACCCCTCTCTAATACATGTGGATAATATGATATGGATGGGGGGATAGAATTTTGGGCATGGTGTTCATGACATACAAGGGATTGTAGTGTCTCATTTATGGGTGTCTTTGTAGAGGGTGTGTTGCACCTTCATTTTCAATGCATCCTTTTTCCAAGCCCATTTATTGCCATTAGTTAATTAAGGTCCAAACCATGGGTCCTACCTATTGGTGAATCAATTATTTGGGGGGGAAGTACCATAGTGTCACTTGAAGGGAGAAATACACATGGTTCCATGGGGGTATAGTCTATCTGGTAATGCACCTTGTGTAAATCTCTCAACAAGTGGGACATTTATATTTATGTGTTTTCTTTTGCAGGTCTTTATTTTCTTAGGAGAAAAATTTCATTTTTCTCAAGACCTCTTTGGGAGAGCATCTGGAAGGTTTATGATATGGCTTGTATATTATACCAACTACCTCCCCTCTCGAACTTCAACCCCTTCTTCCCATGAAATGGGAGACAATCCCTTATTGGGTAAGTACACCTGAAAATCCCAAAAGGTAAGGAGATGAGGGGATGAAGTGTGGAAAGTGACAAGTATGGTCGGGAATGGCATGATGAATCATCAAGGGGACCTCCTAGTAGAAAACCCATCCCTAAGGGTGACCACTTACTAGGGAACACATACAACCACCAAGGTGAAACAGGGCAAAGAGCATAATTTCCAGGAAGACGTTACATAATCAAAAGTAGTTTTAAATGCAACAAACTCAAATGCCTCAAATATTGAAGTGACACTCACCATAATACCTGGCTTGTACCTCATGGAGAAAGACATAATGTATTTTGGAAGCAAGTGGATGTGTGGATACCCTCATGATGAACCTGAGATCTATGGTGGTGAGGAGATCTATGGTGGTGAGGGGGGCCTCTATCTGTGCAATTTGACACTATTGATCAAGTTGTCTCTTGGTACTCCATGTTTTCAACCTAAGGACCTAAATACATCATCTCCTTAGTTATTCCTAGGAATTAGGAATAACAGGTCCGTAGAGGGGTCAAGTAATATGTGTCCCTTCACACCATCATGATAACTGAAAAAGATGCATGGGTGGCTATGTGGATCTAGTGATTTCCTCTTCTCAAAGATAATGCAAAACCATGCTCGTGATCCAATAATACGGAAGTGGGTGACTTCCAATTTGTTACCACTCCAAGTCTTGAATGGAGTCATTTCCTTAAGCTTGGGAAGAAGTTCCTTTGCATGTAGCATTCAACTGGCCATCTCTTTGAGATATCTATTTTTCTTCTCAGCAACCCCATTATGTTGTGGTGTATATGGTATTGTGTGTTGCAACTGTATCCCACCCTCAAGACAAAGATTTTGAACATCTCTTTTTACGTACTCCCCACCATTATCTATATGGAGGGATTTAATATTTCTCCCTGATTGAGTCTCAACAAGTTCTTTGAACTCTTTGAGATTCTCAAATACCTCAGACTTTTGTTTGAGAAAAAAAAAACAAGTATAACATATGTAATCATCCAAAAATGTCATCCCATACTTTTCCTTGTTTATGGACGGACACGGGAATGGACCCATGAGATCACTATGAATCAGATCCAATGGAGAGGAGACCTTGTGAGCCTTCCCTTTCTCAAACTTCTCTTGATGATTATTTCCAATGACACATCCTTCACAAACCCCTTTAGAAAAGTGGATATCAGGTAACTCGGTGACCATACCCTTCTTGTTAAGTTGTTGAATGTACATGAAATTCAGGTGACCAAATATCTCATGCCATAACCTACTATTTTCATCATCATGTGTAAGTAGCATAGAGGAATCAGGTTCAATAAACTTAGAAAATTTTTATAACTAATATTTATGATTTACCTCCCCAACAACAATTTTGGAGGTGCCTTGCATGTTGAATATGGACATAGATTCTGGTGTGAACTCCACCTTTTTTCCTGAGCCTGAGTGTGTAATTTTATACACCGAGAGAAGATTCATGGAAATTTGAGGAACATACAAGACATTCTCAAAGCTTCCATGGTCTAGTTCCACTCTCCCTTTCCAGTGACCTCGATTGAAGAGTCATCCCTTGTGAGGATAGGAGGCCCCATGCATGCAATTACAGAAGATACAATATCCTTTGTGATTTCCATGTGATGGGAAGTGTGAATGTACAATCCATGTGTCAGGAGAAGAATGAATAACTACTAATGCATGGAGATTACCTTTCTTAGGGGCTTGATATTCTGACTTCTTCTTGGCAGCCTTAGAAATGAAATCCCCAAGATTTTTCTTTTGAAGTATTTGCGCCATAAGATCTATTTGCTTCTTCATGCATGCAAATTTTGGATGGTTATCATGATTTCAGTAACCACACTTCTTCCCTTTCTTGCTTTTTCCACCTTTGAACCCGAGGAATCATTGAAGGGTTTGGAGTACCCTTCCTTGTTTGGCTCTTCATGCACCTTATTTTTCCTTTCAGTTTGGATCTAGGATATTGATATTTGTTTCCATCATGCACAATAGGTGCATGTGCCTTAGGGGCCTTAATTATGCCCATTTGAATGAGCTTATCCTGCTCCTGTGTCAAATCCTCAATGAACTATGACAATGAAGGCATGGTCCAGGTTAGTCGTATGGTGAATCTATTAGAATGAAATGTGGAGACAAATACATTATATGCTTGTCCAAGTTTTTTCATGATAGAAAGAACCAATTGCTTTTCTTGTTTGTATTTGTCCATACCACAGTCTGTCAATTTACGAAGGAGAGATTTATATTTGGTCAAGAAGTCTTGGACATTGTCAAATTTCTTCATATCCAAGGATTTCAGTTCTACTTCAAGAAAATGGCCTCTCATTTCATTCTGCTTTCCAAAGAGACCAGTCAATGTGGTCCAGATCTCATTTGGGGTCTTGCATGCATCAATGTGAAACCATAGGTCAAAAGAAATAGACATGCATAGGAGACCATGAGCCTCATCCATGTGGTTGAAGAACTTAGATTTTTCTATTGTTGAGGTGGGTTTTGCTTCTGTGGCCATGGATATATAATACATGCCTCTACCCCTGAGCCGATGTAGAATTCTTGGATTTTGTTCGAAGTAATTATATGGGGTTAGAATTGCAGATGCGGGAAATTCCATCTTTCCTACTGCTTTGTTCCATATTTCATGCTTGCAAAAGAGTGATGGTGACGATCCTTGCTAGCATCCTGTGGGATTTTATACCATGTAGAGTTTATGAGATACCTAAACAAAATATCTAGCTAAAAATGAAACATACACAACTTGCAATGGTGGATGAAGAGACACGACAAAAAAATGAAGAAAAGAATGAAAAGTATTTTTTATTATCTAAGAGAATGTTACAATGCAAGTGATATACTCTATACATGACACAACTAACTCACCATAGTAGCCAATATAATGTGCATTAGGAGTGTTCTAGAGAGATGTGACACACACTGGCAGTGACTGGAGTCAACTGCCACCTAATCCTAGTTAATTGGCCATGTGGTCGTCATTTAACTAGATAAACTAGAGTGAAATGAGGAAAATATCACTCACACATGTGGACTGCACTTTAGTGGTGATGATACTAATGCAAGTGCACATTCATGGTGATGATCCCAAGGTTAGCATGCAACACTTGGTGATAAATCAAAGGTTGACATGTAACACTCCACTCAACTAGTCTAACTAAAAGGTAATTGAGGATTGACTAGAGGGTATGTGGAACCCTTGTTTAGGGGAGAATATCCTCGATGATGGGAGAATATATCTAATTAATGGGACCTCAACATAGCCAAATAAACTTAGGAAAAGAAAATCAAAAGGAAAATCCTAGGTGTGTGTAATATCTCCAACAAGAATATATATAAACATTTTAATAAATCTATCTTAAACAAGGAAAAATTGAAATGGTGTCTTGTGCTTCCACCATACAGGGTACCAAATTGGACAAGAACATTTTCAGCATCAACATTACCCTTTAAGGGTAATCCTTCAAATAAATTACAATATGCCACTACTATAACTAAATAAGAAGTCATGAAAAATATCTACATGTAAATTAAAATGTTGAGCATTTTTTCAACGTGAAGCCTTTGTTGAACATAAAACTATTGATATTTTTTTTAATAATTTTTGTGACAATGAAGTTTTTCTGAGACTATTCTGTAATGTTGATTTTGTTAAAAAAAATTACAGATAACTATACTCATGGGAAAAAAAAGTTTTCACAACAGAAAATTTGATCACACTCGAGATGAAACTCACCATAACGATCAAAGGAAAGAGAATTATTGGAGAAATAAACGAGAACGTGCAAATATTGAAGAAATAAACAATGATAATGTAAATAGATATTTTCAATAAGAAGAAGTCCAAGCAGGTATGCATGCTTATATTGTCTATATTAAAAGTATAGAATTCAAATTTAAAATATTGTTTAATATAATTGATTGTAATTATGATTTGATGTTTTTCAAATAACATAAATGGATTTGTCTCATAACATCAATAAAGACATTGAAACCGAAATTGAAGAAGAAGACAAATCACCTATAGGTATGTACATAAATTTAGATAATACAAGATGAACACTTGTATATAGTTTAGTGAATTTATGTTTGGGTTTTGTTTTTTAATATAAACTTTAAATTGAAATATGCAAGAGAATCTATCAACATTGATGATGAAATATTAGAAAATGTTGATACTGACAAATTTGGGAAGAAAGAAGCTAAGAATTATATAAGATATCGAACTAAGAATACGTATAATATTTTTTTCAAAGATGAATCAATAACAGTACAAGCTCAACTTTTACTCTGTCTAATAAATTCAAGAAAGTTAAAATAAGCTACATCATTATTGGGTATTCAAAATTCGACAAAAGATACAAAGGTGAAAGAGAATGTCTTTGACAATATAACTAGTGTATTAAAATATTTTGGAAAATCTTGAAAAAAAGATGTCAATGTTGCACGTAGAATGATATAAACAACAATTATTTCATCTAGCAATATAAAAGATCATTTGACACGACACATGGAAAAAACAATAGGAACGTCAAGAAAAACACTGTACAAACATAGAAAATTTCGATTGCAAATAGATGCAAATGATGAACTTGCTTGTTGGACAATGATTTCTAGACAACCCTACAAAGATAGAATTGCAGAAAAGGTTAAAGAATTGGCCCGTAATTGTTGGTTAATAGAATCTCGTGTTTCACCACATACAAGGGATGTGTTGCGACAAAGAATAGCATGAAAACAATATGAAGAACATCAAAAAAACATATATTTCCAATGACACAAATAGAATTGTTCAATAAGTTCAAAGAAGAGCACAAAAAAATTAAAATTTTCATCCATGGTTTGTTAGACCCATCATTGTCCGTGACACTTGTTGTTGTTGTTATCATGTGTAATTTGAGTTATATTACGACACTTTTCTTGATTTTGGTAAAACTTTATGGCCAAATTCACCTCCTCCTTCCATATTTCGTGCTTTTATATATGAAATTCTATGTGAAAGAGAAGGTGATGAGTTAATTTACCAAAAAAAATGTGTTGGTGGAAAGAAATGTGATCGTTGTGGAAATCTAAGTTTGTTTCACTCAAAGTATCCTATTGATATGAATGATCAATCATTTTCTAATATAACAGTCAATTGGAAGAGATATGAATATATCAACGGCACCGCTCGGTCACATTCTTCAAATGTTATTTCCAAAATGATTGATTTGAATGTAGATGAAATCTGTGTGATATATTTTTTGAAGAAGTTTGAGGAAGAAATTTATAAATACACCAAGCATTCACATAGAGCTCGATGGCAATACCTACAATTTAAACAATCCCGTGAAGTATTTCCACCAAGGACAATTGTCTGTAGTTGATTTTGCAGAGAATTACACATTCGTTGCACAAAAAGAAATACAGAGTGAATATTATTATTTTGATCAAGTCACTATATTTGTCCACGTTCTATATAGACATGCTCAACGGAGTCTTAATAACATAGAAATCACCAACGACAATCGACATGTTATTAAATAATATCACTTTTGTATAAGTGATGATCGAGCACACGACACACATTATGTACAACATTGTTTTGATCAATTTTATGATTCATTGAAAGAATGTCAGATCATATTTGATCGACATTGGATATGGTCAGATGGGTGTGCGGGTTAGTTCAAATATTCACGATCATTCTATTGGTTGTGTCGTCTTCATAAAAAATCAAACATTACACATTGTTGGAAATTTTTTGAGACTGGTAATGGAAAAGGAGAGCACGATGGTGCAAGGACATGTGTAAAACAATCACTTCGAAGGTATCAGATGAACCCTCATGCCGATTGATTTGAATTCGCTGATCAAGTTGTCGAATGGTGCAAAATGGCACTAAGCCATGAAAATAATCCGTCAAGGGATGTGCACAAGTGTGTCTATATATACATGTTACACATGTACATAGGATATTTTTATTCACGTGTTCAAATTTATATTCAATCTGCAATCATTTTCTTGAGAGATTTCAAGTTAACAAATTCTTGTCTTGTGCAGTTTTTTTTGGTATGTTGGAATCCAAGATGTAAATAGATCAATCCCATATGAAGCCGATACAATACATAAGACACGAAAAATGCATTTAGTTAAAAAAAAACACTATCAAAATGTGTTTGCATTTGATAGAAGAAATGAGTCTTTTTTTTGTTCAATTTGCATAGAGGACACATAATCCATAGATATTTGCGAAAATGAAAATGCATAATATGTTAAAGCTTGGAGACATACTAAAATTAATATAAAAGGGAAAATTCCACTTGCAAGCTCAGAGGAGATGGAATCAAATGAAACTATAGTGTCAGTTGATGGAGATAGAGTTTCTAATCTTGTTAGAGAAGGTAATTTTTATGTTTAAATTTTTTCAAATAACTTGTAGATGTACTTGTGTGATAATATAACGTGAACTATTTGTTGTCCAATATATCGAATAATTTGTTGGAGATGTCTTTGTCATTGTTGCACCTATAGACAACATTGAAAACACAGAATATTATTTGATGCGATGCACAGAACAAAAGATGATGTTATTAGAATATTTTGATGATAATGATTTTATATATGAAAGAGGATCCATCGTATTGAAAGGATACTTTTTTCAAGAAACCTATCAAACCGATACTCATGTTCACTTTCAAGACTATGAGTAAGATGTCATAAGTTGTCAATATAGTCATTTGTTATGTGCAACACGCATAAAGTTAATAGAAATTCAAGCAAGAAAAAAAACAAAAGTTAGAAAATGGAAAATGTCCAAAGTCGATCATGAACGAATAATTGAAGATGGCATACGATTACGATTTCTTTAAACAAGTGACATGTACATTCCAGAATTTTATACTTTGCATTGAAAGTACACGTATTTATGAATATCTAGGATTCCAGAATCATTTCCAGTTTAGATAACTTTCATGGTCCATTCAATTAATAAAATTTATATTTGTTATGAATTATAAATTTTACCAAGCCTTATTTACAATTTCGGGGAAGAACCTATAGATTGTATCTAGGGAACCTAAAATGACCTATAATTTGGATGATTATACTTTAATCCTACAAATTATCTAGATCGTATACACAAATCCTTTAATTCATGTAACCAATTTACTACATATAGGATTTGCGTTCATTATTTTCAATGGTTGTTCATTTCTTTTTCATATGAAGAGGATAACTTCATATCAAAACTAGGACCCATTTCCATGTTATTATAAGGGACTATTGATGGCTTAGAAAAACTTTAAAGACATCTTAAAAAGTATGATTAAGATCCTAATTAAAGAATTCAAGGTAATACATATGATTAACATCATAATTAAAAAATTTAAAGACATCTTAAAAAGTATCAATTTTAATTATGAAATTGTGAATTTTGATTCCAAAAGTGTTGATATTATATTAAATTGTTAAATTTGTGCATTTAGATTTCGATATCTTGAAGCAAATTGAAAACAAAATTGAAATTATGAGCTGCTTGAAAAATGTGTATGACGAACCTAACATTACTTATATTCTACACATTAAACATAGTTTTCATTAAGTTTGATTGAAAAAAACTTAAGTTGAAAATGAATTTGATTTTGTGGCCTAATAACAAAAAATAAAAAATAACAGGTTATCTACTAAGGCTTGGTTTGTTGCATTTAGATTTTCATAATTTTAATTGAATTAATGGTATGTGTCATATTAATGGCATTAGTGAATACTTCCAATGTGCATAGGATTGATAATTTCCATCAACCATTTTCTACCCTTTTCAATACATAAACAATTTATATCAATATAAATTTTAATGAAAATCGCTTACTTATATTAAAGTATATTTTAATTTGATATATTAAAATAGGTTCTAAATCATGTTTTTATTTCAATGTACATATTTTTATTTCACATTTTCTTGAATAAATATATTGAAATCTCGAAAAAGAAACCAAAGACTAACATAACCAATTTAGTGTTGGACTGTCATAGTGAATACTTGCATTAATGGTATAGTGAATGCTTCCATTAATGGTAGGTGTCATATTAATGACACTAGTGAATACTTTTAATGTGCAGAGGATTGATAATTTTCGGATCAACCATTTTCTACCATTTTCAATACATAAACAATTTATATCAATATAAATTTTAATGAAAATCACTTACTTATATTAAAGTATATTTTAATTTTACATATTAAAATAGGTTCTAAATCATGTTTTTATTTCAATTTTCATTTCAATTTTTATTTCAAAGTACACATTTTTATTTCACATTTTCTTGAATAAATACATTTTTTTTATATATTTATAAGTACACATTTTCTAAAGCTCGGAAAGAAACCAAAGAATAACATAACCAGTTTAGTGTTGGACTGTCATTTCATTGTAAATTTTCAATAAAGAAACCAATGATGAACATATTTCATTGTGAATTTTCAATTTTGAGTTCATAGCTTTTACTAAATTTTGGATTGATAGGATTCTAAGCCCTATCAAAATAAAGGAAGGGCCTAGCTTGATGCAATGATCAATATGCTTAAATTTACAATTTGCATTGTTAAAATCAATTGATTATCACTTGAATGGAATGGAATAAAACCCATATCATCCATTGAAAATTGGTTTTTACCTCGGTAGTCTAATACTAATTTTTCATCACCATGGACTTAGACTTTCTTTCTATGTTTTCACTCTCTCATAAGAAACTTACATATATTTTTAATATACAATATTATATGTTGTTTTTTCCATTCTAATATTATTAATAAGAGGCAATTGAGAATTCTGAAACCTGATTTGAGTAACCCTCTAGTCCTCAACCCTCATCTCTGAGTGTCGTTTGGGGTAGGGGTTTCCAAAGTGGGAAACTATAAAATTTGATGACTTGTTTGACTATTTTCAACCATATTTTCAAATCAAACAAAATTTAAATTATAAGTTAGAAACTATAATTTGATAACTACCCAGATCTCCCATAACTACAAAATCAACTCCATTGTATACAAAATCATCTCTACTTCACATAGTCCAAATCAAACAAAATTCAAATTATAAGTTAGAAACTATAATTTTATAACTACCCATATCTCTCATCACTACAAAATCAACTCCACTATATACAAAATCAACTCTACTTCACATAGTACAAATCAAACAAAATTTAAATTATAAGTTAGAAACTATAATTTGATAACTACCCAGATCTCCCATCACTACACAATTAGCTCAACTGTATACAGAATCAACTCTACTTCACATAGTAAAATGATGTTTATAAATAAAATGAATAAAACATTTTTAATTTCAGCACAGTATCATAAAACATAAATTAACTTTCTTTTTTTTTGTAAATAAAGTAGGGTCCTTATATATTAATAACTGTTTATGTCTCTACAATGCCACCTATTAGCCACATGTTCTGCCACAAAAGGGAAACCAGAACATGTGGCTTTCAACAACATCTTATCCTTTCACCATCATAAAATTTGAAATTATAAAATCATAAAAATTGAAATTATAAGTTGTCCATAAAACATAAATTATCCTTTCACCATCATAAATATTTAAATTATAAGCTATTGACTATTTATTAATAAATAAACAATATATTTCACCATCTTAAACAATATAAGAGAAATCAAAGATGAAACAATAAACAATATATTCCACCATCATAAACAATATAAGAGAAATCAAATATGAGACAATAAATTGATATTTTGAGTTCCAATATATATATATATATATATATATATATATATA